>JAXGGS010238962.1:0-15410 GCA_035585475.1 Armandia brevis | reverse complement strand
TGCCAGCTTTATATGATTAAAAGTGCTTGTTTCCCAGGTGTGACTGGTTTGCCAGAGGGCGCGGTATGTGAAAGTGAAGACATTCACCATGATAAGCCGGGAAGGTTTTGTGAGTCGGGTCACATGTGTGACTGGTGTGATCCTTTCACCGCATCCCATGTGAGTCTGTATTCTACATACATGATGTGAATCAACTGTAGTAAAGATGCGTACTCACATTATATCAGTAAACTTCACACGTATACTTGGATTATATCAGTAAAAATGCACGCACGTACTCGCGTTATATCAGTTAACTGCTTGAAAGTGACTATTCAGTTTTATGGGGAAATCTACATAATTGTCCTATATTTCAGCTTGAAGATAAATTATGTTTATCTATTCCTTGGCGCACACCGGAATGGGGAAAGTGAGACCGGCTTTGTGCTGCTAATGACTGTTTGGTCCTTTTCAACTCATAAATATATGTGTAAAAGTCAGATCCTGCAATAATGAAAAATATATCAACTTGAAACCAATCTAATTTGTTCTTACACACGCCGACCCAGATTCTGTAAAATGTAAACCAACGTTTGGTCCTCACAACGTATTTTTGTTAATACATATATATATATATATGGATCTACTTTATTGACATGTGTCTTTCGTATTTGAACATATAATACATAAACAGAAATCGTGTAGAATTAAGAACTCAGTACATAGAATGTTTCACTACATAAATTAAAACTGTTATCGGGTTTACGTTTTTATGATCTAAATCAAAGCTGAGGGACACATATAAATATATCTATATATATTTGTTCAATGAGAGGCGGTCAACAGTATATTATAGGAAGCATCTGGGAAATACATGCAATCAGACTTATCGGACTAAGTTTGTTGTTATTAAGCTTATTGACAAATTAACAAGCCATTTTTTCATCACTCACGTTTGTATAATTAATTGCATATTGGCCGGTTTGTCACAGTAACAGAATGGCTGCTTGTGTGCACATACATGGTCTACGTCTGGGGCCCTGGCGTTCAGTATCAGCCCTATTATATCAATATACAACATATAATCAATATATTCCGGGGCAACACAGAATAGTACGTTGAAGCTCTATTCCACCTCCTGAACATCAGGCAAATCTCGTATCTGATCAATTCATATGCTCCTATTTATTTATGTAACATTGATGACGGTGTATAAGATGTTTGCTGCTTATTTAAGATAGTTGATCAGCAAGGTAATTTAGATATCAGACGGAATGAAATACACAACAAAATTATATAAAGCTGTTCTTTTATTCACCCTCATACAGGCTGGGATATCTAGAAGCTTTACCATTGATTTGATACCTTTTCGGGTTGATTGAATGAAAAGTCCTTATTTGTTCCTTATTTGGGACGCATAGATATGAGTAATGATCTCAATCAAGTACCACCCGCATTCCATTATAGCGATAAAAGGTACAAGAATCAGAAAAACTGTAGAAACTGCAAGATCATTCAGCGTTACTAATGTATTTGCAGTAAATATACTAATAACTTGTGGGCTAGATTTCAGAATTGGAATTACAACTAACTTTATCATATTCTTAATGGGAATAATTCTCCCCGCAGAGCTCATTTTCTGTCCAAAAGATTCTAAAAGTTTCATATTCTGCGCAATATGCCGAAATATAATCACTTGCCACATAATCAGCAATACTACGCAATTGAACGATATGAACAACTGAATCATTGAGACGACATACATGGTCTGGGTGGGTACGCTTTGATAATAAGTACAAGTTGATAATATGGAGACTTCGTTATCTGAGCGTGTAAACTCATACACCAGAGGCATCAAGCTCAGAGTCAGAAGTAAAGCGATTATCAGAACAAGTATCAGTTTGGCGGTTTTCTTGCTTAGCGACAGCATGTTGGTGATGCTGAACATGAGACCGTACAAGTGATTGGCGGCGGCCGGCAGGATGAGGCTGAGGGAGAAATGCTGCAGGGACGCCACCAGCATGCAGTAAAAGTGTTTACCGCCCCTTATCTCGGATACCGAGCCAGCGTCGAATATCACCAGCTTCCCGACGCTCATCACCAAACTTAAGCCAAACGCCAGGTTGGCGAGGCTCATGCCGCGCGCAGAGATTGAACCGGCGGTTTTTATTCTCATGTATCGGATGGTCTGAAACCCGCTGATCGCGATTATGGTCGTGCCAAGCACAAAACCGGTCAGAGCAAATGATTTGGAATATTTTTCATTGGCCAAGTGACAGATCGATGTATGTACGTCTGCCATGCAAGGCGTTCCGACAAGAAGACAGCATATGTAATCAATGTCCACTGTCACATTAGCAAAGCTAGAAATGTCACCCACTCCTATAAATAATTCGAGAGGATTTTGTGATATATCAATTTCCGCCAAAGCATAAGTCCCTTCGTTCAAACTGACAAATTGTAATATCCTGATATCATTATACGAGAGATTAAGAAATGTTGAGTTTGACTCAATGAATTCTGTCACGTTCAGTATCTGAATCTTGTTATTTGATATATCTAAACTTAAACTTTGATGGCAATCTCCAATACTTTCTACGCTAAACTTTTGAAATAAGTTATCAGCGACATCAATGTGAAGATGCTGTGGACATGAATCTGTATGCCGCATATCGAGAGCCTTTAATTTATTATGGTTTAATTTTAAAACATGTAAGTTATATAAATAATTGAACATCAATCTTGGAATCGACTCCAGATAATTCCAAGATAAGTCTATGAATGCTACGTCATGTATCTTTGAAAACTGGTCCACCCATAGTTCCTGGATATTATTTCGTGACGCGATAAGCATTAGTAGGGAGCGTCCACCATTGAACACCGGAGCCACTGAGGCTGACTTAGAGTTCAAGGTGAGCGTTTTCACCTGAAACAGATCAAAGGCCTGCCCGACGTTTTCACACACCATCGACCCCAGCAGACATGCGCACTCACTCGGACACTTCCGGATCGGGCAGGTAACGGGCTCATCATCGCCTTGTGGACAGTGTGAGGCGCCGTCACACACCTGGTGCTGCTGAATACACCTGCCTCCCTCACACCTGTAAAACCCCGGACAGGTGAGAGGCTCTCCCGGCGTGCACCCCATCTCATCCTCACCATCCGGGCAGTCGGCGACCGCGTCACACAGCCTCGTCACCGGCAGACAGTAAGCGCCCGGACATTTATACTTACCCGGACACTGCACATGCGCGCAGCTCAGCAGGTGGTCCGCACTGCGACAGAACGCCACGTCACCTCTGACGTCATACTCGTGCTGACACAGATGTCTCACGTGAAAGGTGTGCAGATTTCTAGCCGAGCATTGCAGCGTACTACTATTTAACCTCGCTCTCCTCTGATTCACCTGCTCGTCCTCGGCGGTGATATGAAGGTGCCAGTTGTGGTCGGCGTAGTACTTATTGTTGCTCCAGTCCCCTAAACGTTGCCTCGGACCCCGGGCGGTCAGCTCAGTGTACAGGATCGGACAATCGGCAATGCCATCATTCACCCAGTCCTTGTCTATTTTCATGCCGTTAGCTGTACATATAAATACGGAATTTTGTTTCTCGGCCATTTTCTGGTTCAGAAAAAAAAAACAGTGCACCGATTAGGGTGGGCAAATTTCGATATGATATTGGGAATGTAATTAATGGCAATTTTGAAATGTTCACGTTATTGGAAAAGTGAAAACGAAATCACTGACTGCAGTTTTCGAAAGTTGTCCTCTTTGCAATAGGTTTCCTTCATCATTGAGGAATTTACACCATTTTTCGTCGGTTTGGTCATCACAGTCTACAACCCCATCACATACTTTACTAAATAAGAAGCAGCCTCCTGTATCAGTACACTGAAAATAGTGCGGACTGCATGAGCAACCCTTCTCTAAATGGCAATTATCACAGTCCTGGCTTCTATTATAATCTGTCAACCCACTGACACTACATGCTTTAACATGGTCAGTCTCATCAGTCCCATCAACGCAATCGTCCACTCCATCAAATGTTTTACTGTAGGGGATACACGACATATCTTTACATTGATACATTTCCTTTCCGCATGTTATTCCTGCAGAGAATGCTCGTACAGCAAATAAGTGTATAACATGCTGATTACTTTGGTTTTGTGTGCTATTATTAATGTGCATGTTTTCGCCGTTTAAATGCAACTTTTTTATATCATAATTAACTAAGATGTCACGTAATATAATGGCCACCCTCTCAAGCTCTAACTTCCTGTCTATCTTGCCCGTGAAACGAACGCCATCTTTTGCGGCCATACAAATGCTGTCTATGGCGAACGTGAAATCACCGTGACACGTCTGGTCGTTAAGTCGCATGCTTTTACCGTCAAATTGTACAGAGACGGAATCTTCAAACTGATGAGAAATCTCATTGTAATTTGCGGTTTCAGCACATACATGTATTGTAGATTTATATCGAACAAACTCCCCGAATCGCCTTGAGCAAAAGGAGAAATCAACAAGTTTCCTCAAGTCTCCAGCAGCTTTCTGCAAACCCGTGCACCGTCTTCGCTCACACCCCATAGCACACTTTACGGTATCCCCTCGTGCATATCTGGGACTACAGTTGGTGGTGATGCCTGTCAATTCATGGCTCGCCGCTTGTGTGCTGTATATACTGTCACTAGTCTGCATGTGATCTATTGTGAACACCGTGAACTCTGCAGCAGGTTTCTTTAATGAAGTTGGCGCGACTTTGCATATCAAAGCTAGAATCGGCAGCTTCGCATCACAAGGTATCACAAACTGCTGACTCATCATACCGTGCATGAAGAATAAACATTTTTGTTTTCCAAAGTTTGATTGCGTACTCCCCTGTCGGAAATGCCAGTTCAGCTTCCGTGTCAGTCGTTTCAGTCTAATTGTGGACGGTATATTAGAAAAGTATTTTTTGAAGATTTGTGTTCCATCAGTCCATGTTTTCTGCAAATATAACATACATGCTATCTTATCAAATATTGAGAATATGTTAAATATCAGAATTTTATCTGCTTTTAATGATGGCTGAGACTTACCAAGGATTTCGAATGACCAATGAACACTCCTGTGGTGATAGCATTGGACAACGGTGTAGTCATCTTCGACAAATAACTTTTAAAACGCCGGCCTTGTAACACCGTTTCAATAATTTCAACATCTTCAGGTTTTAGTGTGAGTAATTCACCATCAATCTTTCCGCAGAAACGGGACGCTTCCAACCAGTTCATTACCTGATCTTTCCAAAGAACGAAATATTTGGCATCTCTGATATGGAATCCTTGACCAAATTGATGATGGGATGGATTACTGTCGGGGGGTTTAGCAGGAGACCAAGGCTTTTCACAATCGCCATTAGCATATTGTTCAGACGAAATAGAATCAGTTAAAACAGTCAATTTACATTTGTCAGTTTTTCCTGCTGTAATTTGAAAAATCAAATAACGCCTGTAAAATATTGAGCATTCCTTTAATAGTTGATTGGATCCCCTGTCAAGCGTGAAACTGCCAAAAAACTCCGCGGCGAGATAATAACTGAAGCGAAAGTCAGAAGCCCCAGTACGTCGATCTCTGACAAAATTCTTCCTGTACACTAGAGCAAACTGTATTGTTAGCTGGTTGCAAGACCGACCGGCTAAAAACCGGAACGTTGTTACCCGGCATTCGCACCCCCAGTATCTATACAGCATGTAATGTCCTATCCCATAAGTTGTAGTCGTCTTTGGAGTCAATGTCCTGGTAAATGTGTCGTTGAAATTGAATTGCTGAGATAAATACAACAGTGAACTGGTGTCTCCCGATTGAAACTGCTTATGTTTTACTCTATCCACCACATTAATCAATTTCATTTTGGTATAAACTCTGGGACTTTGAGATTCAAATTCAAACTTTATAAAGGTTGTTACGCATTTAGGATTTAAATTTAAATTCCAGCCGTTCTTCACTGTTTTTAAGATCACGTGATTTGTCCTGTCATTGCATACGGCCATGTCTGCTACTGAGATATGTTTTACAGCAGTGAATACCTGATTAACATTGGTGTGCAAATTAATCTCCACTTGACATGACTCGACTGGTTTGTAGGCATGACTGTTCTGATACTGTATATAGAAACAGTGCATCCCATATTCAGGTCTGAGTCTGGTCACTGCGCTGGTTTGTGATCTTAAAAGCATATAACATATAGTGAGCTTGCCTATCTCGAACTGCACTCCTAATTCAGAATTGCTCCTGTCAGAGGTATTTGAATTACTAAGCGAACCCACCGTCTTCCAGTTAATCTCCCGGCGATGTTTACAGTAACCAATGCTTGCCTTATTTGAACGTTCACCAGATTCACCGAATCCGTGGTACCGTTTTTCTATATCAGTCTCCGAGTCCACAACTAAAAAAATACCGTAGCGAATTTTCTGCAGAGCCGATCGCAAGTAGTCAGTAGAGGCACAAAACAAGAACACGCCTCTACACGAGGTGGGTTTCATGTGAATTTGCACCTGCAACTTGTCCTCTTCCTCACCATAAAGGTAATGGACAAATACTAATGAATCAGAACTGCTGACGTACTTTCGGGAGACGGCTGTATCCTGGTGTTGGGCTCCCGCACAGAGAAGCCACAGTGGACTGTGGATTTGCAGCGAGACAGTTAACTGATTTACCCTCCGCGGGTCCATAATGGCAAATCCACCGCCAAGACAACCCGCAACAGTGTCACCTGTTGCGTTGACCTTGATTATTGTCACCTCAATATAGGGAAGTATTTTGACAACGTACTCAATTATACACATCATTCCCTTACCCCTTGTGATGCAATGTTCCGGTGTGATAACAAAATTCCCGCCTTTGTGCAATATTTTGCGGGATAATTTAATGCGGTTCTTTACAAATACGACTTTAGGCATCATGCTATTTCGACAAATATTATTGTTACGATTAAAGAGATACGTAAATTTCATTAAAAGCACAAACCCAAGAGAGCGCTTTGTTCCCCGTTCAGACATTTTCAATTCAGACATGGTCTCCTTTGGACCATCGAAAATTACCAGCTTGAAACAATTATTATCATAATTACCTGACAAGTAAACGTGTAAACGGGTTAAATAATCAGTGTACATAGTCACATATATTGTGCTTATTTTGTTTATATAGATGCCATCCACAAGTTCTATTTCATTTGGGACTGGCAAAGCGTTCAGTAGTACGCCCTGGTGAAGATTGGTAGATCTCATCGCATATTCTCTTTGGTGGTCATAATCTTTCCTCAACCGTTCAATGTCAATGATTTCATATGATAGATAAAATAGAATATTTCCATCTGGTCTGCCAACAGTGGAATGCTTGGAATCTATGGTAGTGAATATGAGTTTGACTGAACTTTCCATTAACGTTACTGACCATGGTTCTCTTTGCCCACAATATAGAAGATATTTACTGCTGCTTTCTACCGATAGAACATTCAGCGAACAATCTCCTGAAAACATAAGAATCATGTATAAAAAGAGAGATTAAAAAGGATTGATCAATTCCAATATGTTGTCATAACGATGTTACCTTCCAATGTTTGTAATCTGAAGACTAGAAATGTCAGATTCCATCCGAAATTGATTTCGTTGTTGATCACAGTTGTTGAATTTAGCAGTGGCTCTTTCTTTTGCATTTTCCAAACAAAGCCACATATGCCTCGCAAAGTATTTTCCACTTGCCTGGCAGCCATCGGTTCTCGACATCCGATTGTCAACCGCGCAACAGCTTTATGTAGCCGCGCTAGTTGCCCAAAATACGAGGGGCGAGCATTTGATATTAATATCTGTCCAGAGGGATAATCGAGAACTTGCTTCCATGAATAATTAGATGTTCGCAAAGATCTGTGGAATCGAACAGACAAGGGTGTAGATACACAGATAATTTGTGATATCAGGTAAATATTATAAATCCGCTTGCACAGCATCATGCTGAATGAGTAAACGGATGACTATGTATCAATCGGGGATTAAAACAAATTGCCAGCAGCAAATCAAAATGAAAACAAACTTATATTCATTCAAACCAACGCCTACGCTTCATTAATTGTTCGTATTTGCTTGTGGCACCATCCGGGAAAGTGACTTGTAGTTGGTTTACTGAAATGGGTTATTTTCATCTTAAGATGAAGACAATGTTAGCCTTCGTGTAATGAATATCGTTACCACATGCTCATTGAAAAGGGAATTCAATCAAACCAAAGTGAGCATTCTCTTAGATAAACATAATTTTAATACTGCTCAAATAACAAATCGACAACATTTCTCAACATGTTCCGTAATGATATGCATCGCAGACTGTTTCACCTTCTCTGTGATCATCGATTTGACAGTTTGTGTGGAATGGAGCAGTGCACAAATATGTTTCGCTTCACCGCTGATAAACCTAAAACTACATGGGTTATTTAATTTCATTTTAATTAAACCTGTTTTGCAATAATCCCAAAACACTATATATCAAACGCTGATATCAGAGTAAAATCAAACATTAAAAACATAACTAATCGGAACCAATCGTACAAACGAGGATGGATAGGCCAATAAAAACATTATTTAGGACCTTAAACATTTACAAATTCCATTAATTATTTTGTTGTTGACACATGTCTAAAAATAATGTAGCAAGGGACCACAATTAGTATTTTTCAAGCAATGACTGAGATTTTGATATACTGCGGGAAATATGTAATTCAAAAACTTATCAAATGAGTATTTTGTTAAGGGTGAGACAACCTTTGTCATATTTACAACCCATTCACCGAAGACTTTCCTCTTTAAAGTCTTCTTCATTTTGCTAAACATATATCAATCAGACGATCTGGGAAGCACCAAATCACTGACACATACTCCCCGTGCATAGTTTATATCATATTCAAAACAAAACCTCCAGAGATTTCCATTCCCGTAGCCATGTTCTAAATGGCTACTATCAACCTTCTACTTTTAACCATCAATGTGATCAACAAGGAGTGCTAAGTCACCTTTCCGTATTAGGCATTGACACCAGATAAGTGCAAATATAAACCTGGCCTCCGAGCGTGCATCCCCTGTCACCAGGATTCCCGATAAGAATCCTGGTTGCACACAGTTGGGACACGCAATTTAGGATCCCGGCCCGGTATTCTAGGTGACCGGTCACCCGAGACGCGCCCGACTGCAATAAGCAGCGCTCTAGGCTTATTAAAATTAATCGTGACAAGGAGTGGTTCGTGTAATTGCCACCAGCTGGCGGCACCACTGAAATTATAGTATGGTGCGTCTCAAGTGGCTGGACACCTTGGATACCGGGCCCGCAAGCGACATTTGACTAACCTACATAGCCTTGAAGCGGCCCGGGGTGAACATATAGTTTAATAGGGGACGGGCGGGGTTACATATATATAGTAAAATAGGGGACGGGCGGGACTAAACAGGTATTAAAATAGGGGACGGGAGGGGTTAAGTAGATATACATGTAGTATTTAGGGGACGGCGGGATTAAATAGATATAGTAATAATAATATAGGAGGATGGGCGGGTGGGTTTTATATGAATATTATGGAAGGACAGGTTTTATATCGATAAACTAGTTTCAGGTCGGGTGGGTGTGTTTATACAACTATTAATGAAAAACGATTGGTGGATTTTATATGAGAAATTGCAGGAGGCCGCGGGGGTTCAGGGAGATAACGGTGCCGCGGGGCTTTGGCAAGGTAACTGGGGCCGCGAGAAGATACAGCTGTGGCGGCTGGGGTTACCCAATGGGCGGGTGTGATCTAAGAGGGCGGGCGGAATGTGTCCCGGGGAAGCGGCGGTGTGGCCCGAGGAGATGGCGGTGGGCGATAGGTCACAAGTTAAGCTAGCAGTTTGACATATGTATTGTGTGTGTGAGGCGGTGATTGTCAATTGCATCAAGGTCTGTGGCTTCAGGTGATAGAATCACAAATAAAGCCCAGCTGTCATCATCCAATCAGGCATATATTTGCCTGCCTGTGCACTACACTGATCAGAAACCTCATGCATGAACAACACAGCTTATTGCAATCATAGTGTTGATTAGGGTTGGTACATGTAGATATGTACACATTTCTATGTACGCTAGTTCTGGGCCGAAATGTATGTATAGATCTCAAACTCTCCCATCCTTCCACCTGTTTGTAAAAATATTCAAAACCCGCACCCTTCTAATGTATGCAATGATAAAACGCTGATGGATATCATAACTAGAATAAAACCCACTACCCTACTCCTGTATGCAATCATAATAACATAACACATCCTTCCCCCTGTTTGTGATAATCATATAATCCCGCGCTCCTACCACTTTATACAATGATATCGAAAAGCTGAAAATGTTGATTCAATATTATAATAGGAAGACGGGCGGCGTTGATATTATATCTTAGTATGCGGACATGTGGTGGCTAAGAATTTATAGATAAATAATATAGTTGACGGCCGGGGGATTAAAACATAAATTGTAATAGAAAGACGAACATGAGTTCATATTAGTAACATGAATGAATGGTGGTTTATATGAAAATGTTTTATACATAAAAAAATACATGTAAGCTATAGCCCTGGTTCACTTTGTTTCATGTACATGCATCCAGGTGAATGGTGGTTAATGTGACAATGTTTTATTGCCAAAATAGACAAATATTAGATGCATCTAGTAGGGAGTAGATGCATCTAGGTGAATGGTGTTTAATGTGGTGATGCTTTATATAAGAAATGACAAATATATGTAAGCTATAGCCCCGGTTCACTTTGTTGCGAGTAGATGCATCTAGGTGAATGGTGGTTAATGTGGTGATGTTTCAGGCAAGAAAATACAAATATTTATTAGGAAAGCGGCAATAATCTATATGAAGACTACTTGCCCGTTTGAAAAGGCTTCAATAATTGAATAGTTTGCGCAAAATGAATTTAAAGAATAGAGCAAACAGAAGGTGAGATTAGCTCTGACTTCCATATTTATTATTGTCTTTATAATAAGCTGAGTTGTTGCTAATATCCAGGTTTTATCAGGTACAGGCAGCTTATCAAAGTCACTTATACTTATTCCCTTTCACAAATAAGTATGACCTTGGAACCTTCATTTCAGAACATACATAGATAATAACAAGCAATATATCAGGAGAGAGGGCAAACAATTCAGTTATAAATGATAACTATATGTACTATCAATCGATACTTTATACTGCCACTATTAGATAGATATCCATAAGCCATGTTTTGTCTGATTAATGAGTCTATTTTCTTTACATATGTTTTAAACACACCAGTGTTAATACATGAAAGATGTGAATGTTCTATTTCGACCTAAAATATTATTAGCTGGCCTTGATATGCCACTGAGAAATTCAATACTATGATTCCCTTATTCTAATTGAAGCTTACATGCATTTCATTGATTTTTAGCCATGGTAAACAATTTAGAACGTAAATACGATCATCATTTTTATTGTGCAACCATATCCATGTTTAGAAAAAAAAAAGATTACAAAACCATAAGTTTGGAATAATTCAAGACGATCAAAGATCAAATAAAATCCATATGATTCATATGGTGCTTAGTTTTTTATGTATACAATGTTTGAAGTTTCTAATTCAGCCTGCTGATAGCTATATCATTTTCTCGTTTCATGAAATTTGAGCATGATTTGTATCATGTATCAATGACAAGAATGCAATTTTTTTGGAAAGGAAATGAATAAACATTATAAACGAAGTATTGATGTTCAATCTGTTATAACTTGTCTAGATGGAAAGTAACGAGACAATCAATAGCGCAGAAGACAAAGATGTCGACAAAGTTCCAGAATGTGATGGTGTAAAATTAAGGGACAGACAGGGATTTAGAGGGCTTGTGATAGGCATCATTGTTTCAATAATGTTCATTATCAGTCTCTGTGTGTTTCTTGTGATCAATTTTTCAGGTCAGTTAGCAACATGTATAACATCTGGTAAAATAACATATTTTTTCTAAGTGATAAGATTTGCTCCTGATTTAGGGAGCTTTGAGGGAAATCTTGTATTTTTATTAGGCAGATTTAAGAGATACTTTGTCACACATATTGGTGTGTCAGATGATAACTTGGTTTGAGCTGTGAAGGGGCAGCTCACAGCTTGGTTGTTGCGTAGGGGTGAGGACCTCTCAGGGAATGAGTGTGTAGAATGACAACTGGGTGTGTAAAACATACTCAAATGGGACCTGTGCAGGTAGAGCGCAGAGAAACAATTGAATATTTTCATTTGGCCTTGCCTCCCTTGAATGTTCTTTTTTGTCTTATTAAAGTGGCTTAAACGTAGAAATTTAAAAGGGGAAGAGGTAGCCAAATCCCCCCAACAAAAGTGGGATTGGACAGAAATGAAACATTTATAAGGATTTTTGTATTCATATTTAGATTAGGGCAGGCCCATTTAATTTGTGAACACCTGAATCTAGTAAAATGGGAGTTTGGTGTCATTATGTAACCAAGGTGTTGCCCTATAATTTCAATTTATTGTAACTGTAGGGTTTTTGGGTGGTGGTGAAAACACAATTTTAAATGTGAAAGGGGTTTGCCATCATTCATTCAAGGATCTATTATGTTAATATGCTGCTAAATATATTTTATTTTTAAGTTGAAACATCAACGCCAACTGAAGAGAATGTATCTGGAGTCAATCATAGGCATTCTGGTTAGTGTCAGTGGTATACTGATACATGCATCAGATCAGTAATTTGATTCTTTTTTAAATTATGAATATTTTCAAAGAATTCAAAGTTGAGCATACTTGGACATTACACTCAACTGGGCCAGCAACAACAGAAAGAATAACCACATCAGAAATAACAGAATACATCACTTCAAGTAAATGATATATTTTTTAAAAACAATTATGATAATTTGATTGTTTTGAATTCATACTTTTAAATTAGAATAAGGAAAAATGCAGAAGAGCAGATATTAACCTACTGAGTTGTTCCTTTTGTATACAGCAGCCCAATGGCAAATTACCCGTCATCCCACTCACCAATGTGTACGATCACTTCAGAACACTAAAGGTAGTGGCTGTATATTACCTGGTCCGATTTCAGATGCTAGATTTAAACTTCTATATTCTATAATTCTATATTTGTGATTTAATTTGCTTGAGCTTGATATGTAGATAATACTGGACTCGTTGAAATTGTTTGTGGCCTAGTAATGAGTCATGAATTGTGTTTAGATTGGGCTGAATTATGCGCTTGCTTTGGTTCTATCCTGTGCAATCCTGATGGGTGGCTGGTCTGGCTGAGAAGAATTGATAACGCAGTGAGCTTTAACCGCACTTGGAGCGAATATAAGAAAGGCTTTGGGAGTGAATCTGGTAATTTCTGGTTGGGATTGGAAAACCTCCATCAGATAACGCGCAAAATGGGAGAATGCAAAATCAAAGCATTGTTGACATCATGGCGGGAGAAGGAAGCTTGGGCGGAATATGGGTCATTTACTGTGCTTGATGAAGCCGAGAATTACAGGTTGAGAATCAACCAACGCAATCCAGACAGCACAGCACCAGACAGTATGCACACGGATAATGGAATGTATTTTACCACTATGGACAGAGACAATGATCGCTATCCAAGCGGAAACTGTGCAAATGTTGTATCAGCAGGCGGTGGATGGTGGTATTTCTGGTGCGGAAGCGTTTACCTTACTGCCCCGATCCGCGAGAACAAAACTGAGAGTGGATATCATTATATGCAATGGCCCCGTGCATTCTCTGACAATAATGGGCTTGCTCTTAAGTATCTCACTTTTATGATCAAACTCACAGACGATAACTGATATTATGTCCACCTCTCATGAGATCAATACTTTTTTGCCAAGTCAATTGGAAAGCTATATAGTTAACCTGTTTCTATGAACTGAGCCATGTTACTTTTGAACAATCTACGTCTTAAAGATCAAATAAATCAGTTGAATAGCAAGATTTTTAGACCATTTTATAAACATTAGCATTTACACATCAATCCATAATGTGTTGGCGCTGTAAAACTATAAAAAATGAATGCTTTACCCAGGTCGATTTCAAAACGAATTGATTGACTCCAATTAGATTTATTTTGGTGTGCTCAGATTGCATATGACAAGTGTGTAATCCAAAGGCTGGGCACCTGAATGGCGGCTGAGTTCTATAGTTGGCCAAGTCAAAATTCAATGAGGGAAAACGGAGTCACTTTTCGCTGACTTTGGTCGCGGCTTAGTTAGTTGATGGCTAAGCGTAGCAACTTGTTAGTCTTCGATATGTAAATTACGCATAAAATTCTTTGTAATCATATCAATCTATAATATAATTGCATGAAAAAGACTACTCATAAAACATCTAATGAATCGCGAAGTCGAACAAGGTACCATTTTGAACATTTGAGGTAAAAACAAACACATTCTCATTGACGATTCGCTTATTGACAGGACCATGGTGATTTTAATCATACACAAGTAGAAAATAGCATTAACAGATTTAAAAATACAGATATTGTTTGAAAAGTCGAATTATGAATGTCTGATTAATTCTTGCATACATTCAGTTATACAATTAATTGTCGCAATTAAGAGCATTCCAAAAATAAATTATGCAGACGTCGTCATTCGTATAGTCCTTTATAGTCCTATGCAGCATGTTTAGTTTGGCGGTATAGGATGGTGAAGAATTTGTTTCTTTTAGGTTAATATCAAACACAAAGTCAGTAGTTTGTGAAGTGTGGTATATGATATTTCAGCATCGGTTGATCATGCTTAAACTCCACTGATAAACCCCTTGAGCCGCCCTGTTTTTGGATCTAACCTCATCTGCAGTCAATCCTTCTAATATGTGCTTCACGGTCTCTATCTGTTCAGCTTAAAAAATAATTTACAATTGAGATGATAAATATTTAGTTCAGGCACGAATCAAAGATACACAATAACTGTCTAGTAGGTGAATCTGATGAAAATGTATTTCCATCATTGAAAGGGTAGTCTATATTTATAAACTGTCCTAGTAGGGATCCTTTCTATTGCTGAAAAGGCGCCTTGTATGGAAGCTAAGTGGATATATTTTACATGCAGGAATGTTATTTTTATACTTTTCTAAAAATAAATGGTGTGTTATTTCAAAGACGTCCCCATTCCTAATAGTTTACCATTTAATGTTCTGTGATCGAATTCCTGCATGCGAGTGTATGTGACTTTATCGTCCTTTAGTAATTTGAGAGCGAACGGCCAGTTAGTTTCGCCATCTTCTTCACACATCCCATCGAGCAAAACAGCCAAACAACCACATACTCGTTTCACAAGGGGGCTAGGGTTTCTTAAAACCCTGTTGTAACAAAAATACAATTTTGCTTACTGTCTTATTGTTATCTTATCATTCTCAATTAGATT
>JAXGGS010238850.1:7863-30219 GCA_035585475.1 Armandia brevis | reverse complement strand
TCGGTCTCGTCCGACTTGACGAAAGCACACTCAACAATTCCTTCCTCGCCCGAGAGGGCTTGGATAACAGAGTCAGCAAACTTCGCTCCGGCGAAAGCCATAGACAAAGTAGCAGAGCCCTGCAAATAACATAAATTACTTCATACCTTCATAACTACACGTAACCAGTAAACCGATATCATACTACTTAATTTTATCAGGATAACTACTCGAGGAATACTACTTACGGTTCCGGCTTTGGCCTCAACCACCTCTGTGCCAGCGTTCTGGATTCTCACGGTCAGCTTCTCCCTTACATCGACGGGGAAGGATACGGGAGGTGTGCATTGAGAAATTAATGGTACAATTGTCACACCGGAGTGTCCTCCTACCACTGGACAGTTCACGTTGGATACGTCAATACCCTGAAGTACACAAGGAAGACGTTAGGAGACGATACAAAATACAAGGCTTACCAGAACCATGTGTTTATACTAGATCCAATAGCAGTGTAATAACCGATTAAGCAGGAGTTACGGCGCTTCTAGACACTATGTCAAATTCTAATACTTTTGTCTACATTATATACTGAATTAAATATTCACGAAGGATAACTTTGAAGATAGGGAATCTGTCCGTCAGAGTAATCGGTGTACCACTCACAAAGTGCTAAAATACTACTTCCGATTGCCGTCTTTTTTTTTTGCGTGTATGTTAATTAAAAAAAGAATGTTCAACTGTGCGGTCTATTCACATTGACTTTTGAAACGTTCAGAAAAATTGAATTCGAACCATAACTTTTACAAGATAAAAAAGGAACAAGGGTCACGTGGTGCACCACTTTTAACGTCTATATAAAACGGATAACCTTATATTTATATATATGACAAGTAAACGGAAGCAATTGTAAAAACTGGATAGGTTATCTAACTGTAAAGCTGTAAAATCTATAAAACGAACGAAACAAGTTTAAATAACTCGAATACTAAATAATGTTACCCAACTTACGTCAAGGACCTGTAAACATACGAAATATATTTAACACTATCAAAAAGGGAGGTTTTCTATGGAGGAAGTATCAAGATAATATCAACACAACTTAAATCGATCGAATACATAGCAACTCAACTCAGCGATTATACCTAAACCCGTCACCAATAAAACAAGTTCGCTTTGCCTCATGCAATCTGCATTAATTTATGAATCAGCGACAGAAGTATAAATATAATTCGCGCCATTATAAGATCACTTGCCTTGCTTTCAGCGATAAATGTGTTGGCTCTGACGATGTCGAGTGTTGTGACGCCGAAGATTCGCTTGGGATCGTAGACTCCGTGTTTCTTGAACACCTCGGAGGCGATGGGTACTGTCGAGTTGACGGGGTTGGAGATGATACAGATCATAGCTTTAGGGCAGTTCTGGGCGCAAGCCTCAGCGAGGTCTCTCACGATAGACGCGTTGGTGTTGAACAGATCATCTCTGGTCATTCCTAACAATATTATATAGCATGAGAATCAACACGGTCACAATAAAAACTGTCGGGTATTTGCAGAGGTCGGTAAAGCTGTGGTACAAAAGCACATGGCCGATCATGGGTTACATATAATTTGTCTCGGTCACCGAGTGAATGTTTATTATGTCTACCGGTAATATAAATGTATTAATTCTGAATAACGGGGAAAGAATTAATTAATTTAACAAGTTACTAGTTCCTACAACACCACAGACTGTGATATAGAGTAAGACTACAGGCAAATAAAGAACAACGGCGACGTAAAATAGTCGTATAAGACTGTCCCGACTATTTGAGGTGTTACCTGGTTTATTAGTTGAGGAGATTGCCCTGATTATTAATAATTTACCTGGTTTCCTGGGAACGCCAGCGGGGATGACAACGACGTCACATCCCTCCACACATTCTCCGAGCTGATCGGGTCCGACAAATCCCTTCACTTGTGCTGGTGTGGAACAGTGGGAGAGATCTGCGGCAACTCCTACAAAACAACATAAATAACAACTCAAGACGGTTTGCCTGGTAGTATATGGAAAGTAGTGGCATCAGCGAGTAGTATGTGGTGACTCCAGCTGTAGTAAGCTTACAAGAACAATAGCGTCCGTCCACAGGAACTATTTCAAAATTTCAAACACTGATTGATTTCATACAAAGTTTAATTACCTGGTGTGTTGACAATATCGTAGAGCGCTAGAGAGGTGACCCTTGGGTTGAGTTTGAGCAGGAGGGAGAGAGGTTGACCGATGCCACCGGCGGCCCCCAGAACAGCTACCTTCGCATCTTTCTATAACACGTAAAAAGGAGGTTAATAAAAACGGACGGTAGCAAAGGTTTATGCTGATAATGGGGTACATTATAATTTTACCTTGGCAACAAACTGTAAACACTAAGGTATCATGATGACATGCTAATTAAAAGAAAACTAACCAATTAAAAGAATCTACCATTATCTCTCCTATAGAAATATCCGAAATATACTTTCGATTACCGATTCTATTGTTTTTAGATCTAAATTCAGGATACGGAGGAATGTACGCCGTACAAGCCTATCCGATAGGCAAATACATGGTGATGCTAGTTAAGTTCAGGTAGAATGCTTCTGCGCAAGTGAATTTATCTCGTTTCATGGACGTTAATGGCCATGCAGGTAAACACGCATTCGGGTACACGTATGTCTAAGCTAAGATATTACGTGAATTTAATAAAATGGTTATATATTGTACATGTAACTAAGCGTAGACTAATAAATCACACTTCCTGAACACACCACTGATATGAATTATGTCTGATCAACCTCATCTTCATCATTGCTTGGTTTTATTTTTAGTTATCAGTGGCAATTGAATACTACACTATATGTGTACGGCGAAACTGCTACCAAAAGCGTCGATACGCAACAGCAAAGCAGAAATAACCCGATTATTTGTACAACGACTGCGCCTGAAATGTAGTTATGATCGTGTAAAATTGTAACCTTAATCAAATATGTATCATTAATTCAAGATCAAGTTTAAGTTAACAGAATATAATGCATGTACAAACAATGTGCAGAAACTAAATTTCGCGTTTCATCGATCTCAAATATATCTTAACTCGAGCATATAACGGACCTTTTACAAGGAAACCTTAACCTTACGACAAAGTGCGATTTGCAGCTTGTACGATGGTTGCGATGAATTTGGTGAAATCGGGTGAACGACTTGATGACCGATGAGACTTTGAGTTCAGTATAAATGGGTTAGCGTTCTAAGCTTTGAACGTGAAGGGACGATCAAGATTAGGTTTGGGCGAACATTCCCATTGGCTTGCTCATAATATCAAATGATCATACACAGGTAAAAGTTACAAGGTACATGCAGATACGTGGGGCACGAATAGAACAGAATATTACACAAGAAATCGGTGTGTCTCAAAGCTTCGTGCAGTTCGCTTAGAAAGTTCAACAACATTTAAATTTTAACGTTTGCTTCAACAAACTTTGTACAAAGTGGCAATATAATTATTAGACCTAAATTATGACAAGCTGTTCTTAGCACAATGATTTTGAAACAAGGCCTAGTGAATTTCACCTTGACAGAAGGTCATTTATTTTCATCGGGTCCGGTGAAGCAAGTGTTAAAATTTTGCTTGCTGTAATAGATTATGCATGAAACATGAAAGATGGACGACATATGAAGCTGCGTTTGTTATGTTTTAAGGCAGCAACCTAAACCTAAAGAATTACAAGTGCTAGAGACTTAACCTAGACCTAGACAATAGGTAATCTTCCCTTACTTTAAGACACTGCAACAGAAGGATGTGAAATCTATGATTAGTACTCTTGAGAGATAACGACTACATGGAGTAAAGGAGAGTAAGCACCATACATGATCAACTATGATAAAATGGTTATTTGTCAAGGGAAATCCCGGGAAACCGTGTCAAGTGATCCATGGATGAGCCTTATACTTCTGTTGTTGCAAGCACTGGTCAATCATGAATACATGTGCACGTAAATAGGATCAGTTGGTCTGTCCTCTAGAATGGGTCAAATTTGCACGTGCACACCACATGAGGATGGTCGTCCCGTTGACAAGCTTGACGGGACAAAGACTAATGGGCTTTTAAGCCATTGATGTGTTACAAACTATGAATACGTTTGTGTGGTAATATATAAAAACATTATGTAATGCAACCTGACATGATTTCCCTTGTTCTCCTATATATCAAATTTAAAAGAAATAGTGATACATGACATTAAAAAATAAAAAATGAACTAACTCTACATGAACATATGAAATGTGTGATAATGTGGTACATCGACACTAGACACACGATATACACGAAATGTAAAGTTAGGAAAACGTTGTTGAAATATGAGATAATATGGTACATTGATACTAGACGTGTCAAGTTGGTTATGCGTTGTTAAGTTGGTGGGCAGTCTCGCAAACATTAAGGGAGAGATTTACAACCGAGATGAAATTGAGTTAAAAGTAAATATGTTCTTATTTGTGGTAAATTTTGGGATTTTAGGGTAAATGTTCAGGAACAATCAGATCTCATACATGAACCAATGTAAAAAGAATGGCCATCAGTGTAAAATATGGCCCAAAAAATATATAATTTTTAATCGTATGCTAACAACTGCAGCACCAACTGGACCCACCAACCCTCAACACCATAACCATGGACTATCATACACAGACCGCCTCACTTGGTTATTTTGAACCAAATCTTAGTTGGGAAATAAAATAGGTGGTAGAGATATTGAAAAAAAAAAGGTCTACAAATTTTTTAGGCTCATGCGGAGGAACCGGCAGAAAAATAAAGGCACCAGCAACTGAAGCATGACAGTGCTAGAAATCTCAGATAAAACGAAAAAAAAAAATATGCGATGTTTTGGTGCCTTACAATAAGAGAGGTCAAATTGTTTCCACACTCGATCTTCTGACAGGGTGAGACGTGTGAATACACATATAAAATTTTACATAAACATGGACTGGCTGATGACCTTGCTCTTTACTTCTGTAGATGGCGTGTCAAAGCCATTGCACCGGTTCAGACAGAAACCCTGGACGACAAGCGGTCTAAACTGTAGATATACACAAATCTTACCTGTGCTGAGACTGAGAAGAATCTCAGTGTGGCAGCAGTCTGTTTAAGAGCGCTAGGACGAGCAAATCTTGAGAACATTTTGAGTTTTAATGTCAGCTGAGAGCCACCGGCTAGTCCCTTTCCTGCAGGTCAAAATGGCTGCTGATGTGAAGTGAATATGTTCTTTGATAGTAGTATAAAAGATGTAATGTTGTTCCGGAACAACAGTGCGCTTTTTGTGTATCTTTTACTATCGCAGCAATACTACAAGGATGTAGACATGTATTTCCCTAGGAAAAGTTTAACCAATAAAAAAATCATTTGTAAAATATAAGTTCGTCGAACAAAGCGATTCCTGGTATTTCTTGTATCAACTTTAAATGCGTTTCAAGATTGGCTTTTAAACGCAAACTGCCTGACATATTTATATTGGCAATGACTTTTTAAAGCAAAGATACTTTGATACTTTATGACTAGCCACACAGTGCTTGATAAAGTAACATTTGTAAGTCGTGTTGTGACAAAAAAGCATTTTCTGAGACGTGAAAACTAATTTGTGAGATAAACGATTATCAGAAGGTGAGTTAAGATTTTCGCAGGTACGGTATCAAATATCATGGTAGCAACTTGCGTACTAATTTTCTTTTTCTAAGTTATTGCGCTTATCTGTCTGCTCAGTGTGTCCTATCATGAAGGACCATTTGACATTTTATTTAACTTGTACTATATATTTCACTCATAAAGATAAAGATCAATTCTTGATTAATGGCTAGTTTTGGGAATATTGCTATGCACTATATTTATTTTGCGGAATCAAAGTTGTTTACATCTGGTGTTGTTAGGTTCAATGTTTTCGTGAGAGAAGAACTGTCAACGTGTTGTCAACTAGCTAAAATTGGATTTTCACTATGGCAGGGATCGAATTAATAGAACCGACTGACCTCTACAATATTCTCAATCAGGGCACCGGATATCCTTGTCTCAGTGACCCCAATTACTTACTTTTACTAGGTAAATATAGTCGCTGTCTACCGCTTGTACATGTATTAACATCGTAGTATTCTGTTAAGAGGGCTCATTTCCTAACCAGTGGTCTAGGCTTTAGAGGCGTAGGCCCTATTATCCATCGGACACAGGGTATTTTTGACATTCTCAGGTCGCAGGCTTAGATTATTAAATTATTGATGTAAACATGCGACTGGGCGGTTGGGAGGTCCAGAAATTGCGTGCCCTGCAGGGTGCAAGTTTGACCAATCCAGCTCACATCCCATAGGCAAATCCATATCCTTGTATCCATAAATCATACGAATAAGTAGATGCATGATTTGCTTTCTAGATGCGCGTAAGAAGCATGAATACAACGAAAGTCACATTCTCACAGCAAAGAAAGCCCCAAAGGTAAACTACACACAATGAAAGTATTTCTATTCAAAGTGAAATGAACTCATAGGCCTAGGCCTATAGGCCTAATAATTGTCAATTGTAATATTCTGATAGTTTAGATATTGAAAAGTTATCAGCTACATTTCCCTCACATTGCTCATGTTTATCCAATTAAGGATGAGAAAGAAGAATTCGTCCTGCCATATGATGCTGAATTAGAATGCAAAACTCATGTAATCGTGTATGATGGAAATACAAACAGTTTAAAAGAAGAGAGTAAGTTATTGCACATTTGATATTTGAAACAAATGTATACTGATTAATATGACTACAACTATATTTTCTATCCAAATTTTACTTTGATTGTCAACTAATTTACCAACTGGACATGTTAATCAATTATTATTTTGTGTCATATTCTTATCTACGAGATGACTGCACACATCAAAGCACAGAAGTTTAACACTTTATATTCAAATTGTAATTCTTAAATTTTAGTTCATTTTTTTCTATTTATCCTCTCCCCTTTGGCAGGTCCTGCTCTCGATTGTGCGAATGTGATGTGGGATATGGGCAGTCGAAACACAGTGAAAATTCTGAAAGGTAACCTCTTTTCTGCTAATACACATAATCGAAGAATTAAAGTGTGATTAATCCTGACCAGAAAACTATTTGGGATACCTTAACTCATGTATCTTTCATTCGAAATTGCAGGCGGATATGAGGACTTTTCTGCGCTATACCCGTTCTTAAGAACACAGAAAATAATTTACATGCCACAAGTAAGTACATGTATTAGCAATCATTATAGATATTGTTACTGATATTGGCCTGAAATCGTTTATAATTAAAACCAGTTAATGCACGCTTTAAGTTAAGCCTTATGGGGATCTAGATTTTCACCAAGATCCTTAACCAATCATTTAAATTTATAGCATACATTATAATAGTTTGTTTTGCATCCCCATTTTTCTAGGAGTTAGATGCAGTGCAAACATACCCCACAGAAATTATCCCTGGATTATTGTACCTCGGTAACTGGAGACAAGGAAATGCTCCTTATATACAGAAGGATTTAAAGATTAAAGGACACGTCAATTGCTGCGAGGAACCAGGAACTTTGTAAGCTGGATTTCATTCATCAATCAGAGAATACTCTGCAGCATCGATCGATATAAACACATCTCATTGCTTTTGTCCTCAACTCTTAGTTTTAAGGATGAGGGGTCGTTTCTGATGCATATCACCGTGCCAGACTCGTGTGAATCCGACATACAATCAAAGTTTAAAACTGCCTGCGAATTTATTGGTAAGTAGTAGTATTGTTTTAAAGTGTACACTACTCACTATAAATCTCATCGATAGAGCAGACGACAAATATCTCCTGTGAATGTTATTATTTTCAGATGGGCACAAAAGCAAGACGCACGTGGTATTGGTTTTCTCAGAGCTTGGTATTAGCAGGAGTTCCACGATATGCCTTGCTTATCTCATTCACCATTTTAAGTGGACTCTACAGGTAATATAATATTATCTTTGTACGCATTTTAACATTGACTTGTTTACCAACTTTTCATACTGGATCTATACATCTTATTCCTCAATAAAGGTAATTATTGACTATATTTCAACCCGATTAAACTCTGAATTTAGAGGTTCAGTATCTATTTCTTGTCCAAACAATATTGTGTCACAGATAAAGGGTTTCTTGTTTGACATGACCGTCGCTTTTGGCCATCGTATCAAATGAATACCAATCTTTAATCTATAATTTGAATGGAGAACAATAGGTTGGATATATATATCAGTCGTACTAACCAGACACCTTAACGTGGCATTTTTGGGATAGTACTCCAACATGATTCTCTATCCTTTACTGTTCTTTCCTTTGCTTGACTATAGGAAGCCTGGACACACATCAAGAGATGTTGTCGCGATACGAGACCCAACAGAGGCTTCGTGGAGCAGCTTTCTAAATGGGAGGAGGAGGTTCTTGGAGAGAAAAAGACTGATATCAGCGATCCAAACTTTTAAATGCCATGATGGTTTAGTTGAGATGTGATAATCATGAAGAATATATGTACATGTAAAGCGTAATCAGGTTACGAAATTTGCGAATTGCTCTGTGATATTAACGGTATCATGATTGTAAATAAATTGTAAGTAGCAAACATAACGAGACTTTCAATTATTGTACAAATTTTTGTCGTTTTATTGGATTTCATTCAAATACATTTACTTACAAGAACATTACAACCTAATATCTTTCACACCGCGTGATAGCCGTGACATAACTAGCACGTGCCTCCCTCTTCTGTACATAATAATAGGTCATACGCACGTGCAAACGCAACTCTACGTAATGATCGCGTCAAGGAACGTGTGAACCTGCGAACGACACGTTTAGCATGCATAAGTGACAAAACATAATTTTTTTCGTATTTTTATGCTTAATCCACTTCCGGGCATATTTAAAATATTGCATAACAGGAAATTCATCAAAAAAGTAAACTCGCGACTGACTTTAGCTCGCCTATGTCCTAAGATTGACCTAAGACCGATAATCTCTGACCTGATAACTGGTTCAGGTCATCACAGCTGTTTGTTATGCTTGGTTCAGTGGAATCTGATATTTATAAGACAAGAGATGGGCACCAGCGTCCTAAGCCTGTCGCCATGGAAACTCGCGCTGTAACCATGGGAACAGGGGGAAGCTGGCGTTAGGTCTGGGCGCCTGGTTGAACACATTTCTGAGCTGGAAAACATTGGGGGCAGACGTCCCAGACCTCGTGTCTCTATGGTAACCTGTTATACGTCGTTTACTACAACCATACAGCGGTGTACAACAAATAGTCCGGAGTGTACAAACTGATACATAAATACAAGCTATTTACACATACAAAACACCTCAGTTTTGATATCTCTCCTATGGAATGATGATTCGCCACTCGGGAATGACACGATGAGATTTGATTGGCCGTTTAATACTAGTGACGTCCGAAGGCTGTTAATGACGTTGTTTGACGTTCGTTAGTGAAAGTTGATGGTCAGAAACATTCAGGCCTTGTGATAAGATGGCAAATCTCGCCATTGATTCTCATTTACACCTCTGAGTGGCTTTTAGAGTGAGCAGGGTTGCTATACTCAGTTTAGCGCTTCACTTTTACAATATTTACAAGATATCTCAAAATATATTGCATTATTTACGTTTTGGAGTTCGGCAGTTGAAGATTTGGACAACCAATATTCACAAAATGAATTGAAGTACTGATGATAATTAATCGTAGATAAAAACGTTAAATCGACCACATAAAGAGTTGTCATAGTCTGATGTGACTTTCCAGCTTCGAACTTGCCGAATCCATTATGTGTTTTCTTCATTCATACAACATTTGTTTTGCAAACAAAATTTGCTATAGAGCTACATGAAATTTGCTATGTTGTGCATAGTGCGTATTTTCAGGAATAATCGTGCGTAATTTGAACTAGTCACCCCTTTGCATTATGAAATTCTCATTAGATCAACTCTTTGGTTGGAAGCTACTGTTTCTAAATTGACCAGAGGCGGTAAAATAAATCAACCAAACCACGTGGACGAGACTAGGGGTGACAGGATGGACAATGTAAATTTCAATGACAGTGGTTGCCCAATTTTCATAGTACGAAAAATTCGCGCTTTCATACATTAAAAACTCTATACTACTACAATGGCACATGCTAAGCAGTATATTACATTTACCCAAACTACAGTCGCTCAGTCCACCAATACAAATAAGTAGTATGTAACACAAATAGTATAAAAAGCCAACACCTCCTAGGACGTTTGCGTTAATACACTAATAACCTACAGCTATTACGATAATCACGCTTACACTTGGATATAAACTTCCTCACCCCTTTCTGGCAAATTGGATTGTTCCACAATTATGGAAAGAGCAGCAATGGCAGAGTTCAATACAAAAATCAGGGGTGGTCTAAGCTCAAAACACAGACCAGTAATCACACGATTTTTACTATGTACAATATTTACACGTTTTGCTAATTCACGCATGCTTGGACCTCAGTTATTAGTTCAATAATATGATCGTTCACAAATACTAGCGATCAGGTTTTGAAGAGAAAACATTTGTGTGTTTCGTACAATGTTATGTAAAACATTTCTCAATAAAATAGCAAGGCTACCCTGAAAATGATTGAACGGCGAAGAGCCTTGTTGGTGGATGTAAAACAAACAAATCATATAAAAGCCAAAATTTTCAAATACAGACTAACACATCAATAGTTTTCGAAATAATTGTTCCCTTATAAAAGATGGAATAAAAATATGGTAATGAAAAAAAACATTGTCTCCCTTAGACAGGAATGGGACACTCCATCACTATAGACGGACGAATCCACTGAGAAAACCGAGGGAGACTGGTTTAAACCCCAGAACAAAGGTTTCATACGAGAAAGCAAAATATACAAACAAAGGCTGGTTCAGGACTGGTTTTAAATGATTAATCAAATTAAATACATGACCCAAACACTCGCTAACTTTTTTTCCTATACGGGGGAATAAATAAAAAATAAATAGCAGATCGATCAGGCTACTCCTTGACTAGGCACCGCCGGACTGTACTAAGGCAACAGGCTCAAGATGGCGAGGCTAGCATCGTCGTTGCCATGACAACATGATGTGTTGTAATAGAAACAACAAGGCACGGCCAGACTGAGGTATACAACACTTTGGAGGAGTACTACAACATGAACTGATCCTGATTCGACCTGAAGTGATCGGGCCCCCGCCCTGGAGCAGTAACACTCGATATCATACTACTATTGTCGTTGTAGTATGCGCATCTCATAATTACCTATACTACTCGTTTGCCTCGTTCTGCTAGAGATCTTTGATGCCAATGTGCGGCAGGAGTTTTGAGATTAAGTTGTTCGTATGTCTCGGTGGTTGCTACATGTCTATTAACGCCATGGCGTCATTTTAAAATTGCGACTGCGCTAACAGATAGCCATGCCATGGCAACGTTAACACCGTTTATAATTTAAACGTAATAAGTAGATTATCCTAGAGATATATGGGATATTTCCTAGTGGAGATCAGATCAGCCTCCAGAGGGCAGCAGGCGACATACTCAATCATTCTCATACCACACATTAGCATAAATTATGCTGTTACAACAGCGAAGTGACAGTCCCACATGGGACGCCCTGCCTAGTATTAAAACATTATAAAAATTCTCTCACATGACTAAATCTCGTGACAAAGAAAGTAAAAGGTGCATAAAATGTTGCTTTCATAAAGCTATGTTACATTGCAGCGGGTCTGTACAGTCAGCATTGCTGTTGGGTAACGGGACTTTCTAAAAGCCGCGATAACCTTTATAAATAAAGAGACGCTAGCCACGTCTTAGCTCGCACTCTTCTCCATGACCTAAGTAACGTTAGTAAGGTAAAACTGTACAGTGTAACGTTGTGACGTCATTACATACATCCGTGACGTACACGCTCTCATATGTTCTCTTACGTCATTACAGTCGACGCGTAAGTCCCTCACACTTAAATACTCGTGTTTTCTACTCTCACACATTTTAGTCTCAAAATACCTTTCTCCCCCCTAATACACACGGACGTCCTGATAATGGAACAGCCCGAAAGGGGGGACAGATAGATGTGTTAATGCTGGTACAAACGATCATCCTGATAAATCCTTTTTTGTCAAAGTTCACACCAGAACAGCCCGGTGAAGTCCTCTATAAAGGGGCGTTCTATGGGAGAATCCATTCCTGGTGAAGGGGGGTTATGTCACTATCATGTCCTTTCATGTGTATGTATAAAAACGTCTTTTCACTCCCCAGCCGCAGGATGGCAGCACCAAAGTTTGTTTGAAGGTCGTGACATTAAGACGTCAGTCACGACGGTGAACACTCTTCACTCTTTTGCATTGTTTGTATCATTGCTCCATGGGAAGTATAAACAACACCCTTCTACAGTTCTCCACATCCAAGTCTTTTGTGCCAGCATCACTTCTAATAAGTTCAGTTAGTTTAGATTTGGTCTACGATATGAAGATGTCATGACGACACTGATGACATCAGAGCTTGCTGTGAGCGGATTGGCTGATCACTCCCATACGTGTGGTGAGGGTGGCAGTTCTGAGGGCTGAGCACACTGTGAACTGGAGAGGACAAGGATATCAATTAGAAATTCGTATATGACAAAAACGCACTTGCGTTCAATATCACATGATGCAATAATAGCAGGTTGTTGTTTGTAATCTTACCTAGCAAATGTTTTGAAAGCTGCGGAACTTGGGTTTATACAAAGTGGGATTCGTGACGTTTGCTGCTGCTCCAGTATGAACTTATATAATTTATCTGAAATAATATAAAACATTAGTAAATTGTCATTACTTTCTTCTCATCGTGACCCAAATGTAAAGCGTTACCATGCGACGCACAGTACCGAATCCAGTATTCAAATTAAATTTACCTCGAACTCTTGAGATGGAGCTGAGGTCGTTTTCGAATGCGTAGGAGAAAGGTTGTGAGCAGATGGGTTCGAATTCACTTGTGTAGGTTCTCCCCGTCGGTGTGTTGTGACAACATTTACACATGCATGAGTGGTAACGCAGTCTACCCTCGTCTAGATACGGGTGCGCGAGAGCATCAGCTGCCGTTATACGCTTCTCCTGTAACACAAAACAAGATCACCATTTAGTACATTTCACTACCAATCTGGAATGTAGATCGTGATGGATCACCGAATTCGTTGTAAAACATTTTACCGACAAGAAGTCGGACACATATATCCCAAATAGATACATATGATGGCGACGTTTAAATCTTACACGGAGCATCTGAGAATATGGTTATACTGTAGATATAACATTATTCAGGTGGTCCATTATAAGGCGGTAATCGCTATAAGGCGGTTCTAGTGTGTCCCATGATTAGGGTTTTCTATTGTTCTCTATAACGCAGGACAAACGTGTTTTAGGCTTGTCCCCCGATACCGCCTTATAACGGCCTTATAACGGACATCCATAGTATTAAACACGTAGATTGAATGGTACTTACTGGGTCAAACACGAGCATACGACATAGTAGATGTACGGCCTCGTGTGTGGCCTGTGATGAGAGAGTATAAAGCGCCGCCAGGGTGGGGGGTTTGTGCGACCCCCGCACCACGTGCTGGCGCGCCGGCTCGCAAGCTGATCTCATGTCCTCGTAACTCGGCGTCCCCAGTAGGTCCGTGATCAGGTCGAGCTGCTGGATGGGAGACTGCGCCTGGAAGAGGATCCTCCGGCTCAGGAGCTCCGCGAATATGCAGCCGACCGACCAGATGTCGACGCCAGCGCCGTAGTGCTTGGCGCCCATCAGGATCTCCGGGGCACGGTAGTACTGGGTGACCACTTCCTGTGTCATGTGTACACTCTCGTCTGGTTCGTCGATCCGCGCTAAACCAAAGTCACAAATCTGAAACAGCAAAAACACACGGTTAACTTAGGGAATGGCTCGATTCCGCGAACAGCAGCAGTTTGAAGATAAAGTAGTACAACAGAAAGTCTTTCTCGAGTAGTATGAACTGAACCACACTCTGAGCAAAGGGCGGATTTAAGGCCGAACAAAGACACAAAGCATCGACGATGGCGACTCACACAAAAGGTGTCAGTCGGTGAAAGAGGATTCATAATTCAATTTTATCGCAGGATATGATTAAGGGGTTGGTATTTTCAGGCCAGTGACACAATTCTGCCCGGTAAACAAACAATGATTCACAGGTAGTGATTAACCTACTACCAGTCATAACGCCTACAGTATATAGAGGTACACATAAATGTACATGTACATGGGTCTGTATGAGCCACCCACCGATTACTCATGCATGTAAATCACTGTTCATTGCGATATATGTTTGCTTACATATAGAGTTATTGTGAGAGTGGGTGGCCACGACTACCTCATCTAACTACGACATATCAGAACAATAAATTTTATCTCATGCCGTTGGTCGTGTTTTTATCTATCGGAATCGACGCCGGGGTTTTTCCAGCGTTTGCAGGTATACCTACGCAATCAAAATCAATAATTCTCCACTGATCTGCTCTTATCGCACGTGGTATACCGCCAGACCGACAGACGCTAGACAACGTCAGAGATTACAGGAGAAGACATTCACATTAAACACCACCACAGGGATATCACTAATACAAAAACACCGTATTACCCGGCCCTATGGTGCATCTGTACTGTCTGCAGCACACTTATCTCAAACAACACATCATTTATTTGAGGTATTCAGTGTGTAATTTGTTTGAAGCTGATTGTTATTCTGACACTGTCTGGGCAAATGATACAAAATGGGGTTGTTTGTTAGTCTGGGTCACCAACAACAATAGAAGACATATCAGTAGCTCTATCAGATGGGGTATTTAAGGACTGGGCCGACCTGTCCGGCAGTTCAATAGGTGAAACATCTATTCTGTATTGACATATATCTCGCGGTATTAAATCGTGGCTTAGATTAAGTTCATGTGTCACACCCAGCACGTGTACATGGACAGCATATGTATATATATATATACCCCGACTATACATGTACATGTACTAGTGCTTCACACGTAAGTAACCACGTATATACTAGCGGTGATGCGCTATACTTGTGCTACCGGTGGTAGCCTGGTGTCTGTAGTCAGGAATGCACAGTCTATTTTTACAGGGTGCAAGTTCAACGAGGTAAAATCCGGGGGTAAAATACTGAGAATAACACGTGCAGTGGCTTCACACTGAAGAGGATACGGTCCTCAAACTGTGCCCACTATATGTTTAACATCTCATTCAGTAAGGACCATCCCGCACACGTACATATTAACTGCTTATGAAATGCTTGAACGTGTTAAACACTACGCCCTTGGATTTATAATATAATTGAACGCATTTCCGCGACATAACACTTTGCTTTTACACAACAGCTGATGATGTAATCGACTGATTGTCATTTGGACGCCAGCGAATGCTCCGGTTCCACCTTAAACAGTCCGCATTTGCGATAATTGTTTTGCTCAGTCAGTGTAATATAGTCAGCCCATAGTTTTAGTTGAATAACAATATAGAATACACAACATGTACATCATGTTGTGCATCATCAACAATTCAATAATTGTCTCGTTTGTAAAACATCATCAACTAACTGGATTTTATGTTGCGTAGAAATTCGAGGAGGCAGACAGTGAATGTCAGGTACACGTCCGTCCACGTGTTAAGTAAACATGTGATTTCTCGGTGGAGCTAATTCCCGCCGTGCCATGATTAGGGTTATATACCAGTAGTCTGAGAATGCGCAGTTTTCAGAGAACAAAGACCCAGCCTGGCACGAGCCTACCTATTTAACCTACTGGTATACCATGATAAGATTGTCTAAACTAACACACATGTGAGCGTCAGACCCCTTTTAGCTAAACGCCGGCGATTTTACAAATCAGGTATTAGCATAATTGACAGGTTTGAAATGGTTATAAAAACGTCAGCAATCACACATTCAAAGGCAATATATCCATATAAATATGTACAAGTATATTGTACGCACAATTATATATAGACAAATTAATGTAACTTGTAGCTCTTGGAATCTGATTAGCAGTGATTACCGATATTTACTGGTTGAAAAATTAATCTTGTGTATGCATGCGCTGACGTCATATGTTAGATAGATCTCTGTGCAATTATATAGGCAATGACGTACGTCTGTAAGGGCAGCTATTGTTTGAAGATACGTGTGCATTTTAAGTACACATGCAAGCGAGCAAATATTGTGATGATATGTCCTCCACGTGTGCCAACTTAAAAATGTTGTCTAACATCAACAATGGCTTTGTTCCTGCATAAGGCACGTGCTCTGAGACAACCATTCTCACGTAGGTAGCCATAGGCAGAGAGTGAGAGACAGACAACAGGACACAAATCAAGTGCGTCATATTTAAGTTAAATAACAGATCATATTCCTCTATCTCAACACTGATAACAACTAAGACATCAACATTTACTTGCGACTATTAAATACGCGTTATAATTTGTAACAAAGCTGTCAAAATATCAGTTAACGTATCAAATATCGCCCTGATAATGTTTCCATAGCTGTTGACAAAAACACACTCGTGAATACGTGAGCGCGGTATGACTACAGTTTAACACCGGTATAACTTGTGGTAAGTGGAGACACAAAGAGAGTCACACGAATAATGTGATAACAGTCGATTCCCTTGAAATGACAAGAATTTCACTCGAAGCTGTGGCCTGTGATATGCAGACATGTATCGATGTTTGGATAATGGAACAGGACCATAGTACGTGCAGTACTTTTTTAGAGCTGAACCTGCGATGGATTATTCTGATACATATGGCGCAGACTATATCCATACATCCATATCAGTATTCATGTTTGCTGTACAATCAAGTTACGTATCTGCTAGATGTACGTGGAAAGTGCTCCGTCACGATTTAGGTTAACCGCAAACTTTTAAAGCACGGCGTCAGGACAACTCCCATAGCTACTCTTACACTAGTTACTACATGTATCTAGCAAGGTAACAAATACCGGTAGTACTAAATAAAAGGCATATTCACAGTAAAAAGTCACACATTTCACATCATTAAGCTTCAAACCAGTGAAAATGGGATGCTTCAAAAGTGAAATCTCGCTGATTAGCGGGGTGCCAGCCATTAAACTGCCTGTTCAAACGTGGGAAAGTCTGATATGGACAATAAATATATGTGCTGATGACGGCTATCGCAACGTCGCTCCTATGTAAAACTTTATCTGTGGAGAAATCACGATGATGTCAGTCTGCTCTCTGAACAAAGCCAGGTTAGTGACATTAGCGCGTGATCATATCAAGTGATGACATCGTCACAGTCTGCGTCTAGTCAAGCGAGACGTCATTTAACGTCACCGCGGCAAAGACGAGAACAGCCAACCCTAATTTGCACACCGTGGAACTTCAGCAGGGGGTCCTGTCGCCGCATCTCTGTTAGATTGGTAATTGCACAACAAAGCGAGGATATTGCGGATGAGATTTGTTGATTGGGTAACGCTGTGATTTGTGAGCCGCCGCGCAGCGTTTCAGATGAACGCAGTGACGCTGCTGAATTATTAATGTTGAATAATTTCGCTGCGGGTAATTATTAGATTGTCTGGAGGGCATTTAATTAATCATCGCCGATAATTAAAGTGACGGGTAGTGCTCGGCGGCCATCATACAATCTGCCATCCTCAGCTTAGACGGAAAATACACGACCGAATTTGGTTAAGATTGGAATTAATCATCTAAATATGGGGACAGTATCCAGAGTCCAATCGTGACTCGAATATCTGCACAATAATCATATAATCATAAAAATTGTCCGGCTTTTGATCAGAATGTGTCTTTGTGCGGCTTCCCTCTGTGTGGGGAGGTTAGCGGGTAGTAGTATGGACGTACAACGTGAGCAGTATAACGTGGTGGTTTGTCACTTACTTTGAGACAACAATTGCTGTTTACAAGGAGGTTTCCGGGTTTGATGTCACGGTGAAGAACACGTGCCGAGTGTAAGTATTTCAGCCCTGAAAATAAACAACACATAGAATTAACAATCGGCATGGGACATTAGGACAACAAGGAACTGATTTCAACCAATCATATTGGACCCTCATCTTATAACAATCTTGTAGACACTATTTGGCTAGAAATGAGAGCCACTACATCTGTCTTTATCTCACGTGCATGTTTACCATCCCGGAACTTTAAATACCCCACGGAGGCTATACAATTTCAAACAAAGGAAACGATCATCTCATTTTCAAACACAAAATATAATTAAAATACGGTCTTCGAAGACATATTACATGCTTTGTCCTTTTAAATTCGTCATTTCCTTACAATAATTACATCTTTAGTATGAATACCTACTGTCAGTTCGTTTTTAAGTCAATGCATTTAAATTAGTGATTTTGTGAACGAATAGTGATTAATACAACATGTTTATGTCAGCTTGCCATAAGCACGCACGTGAAAATTTACTTGCAGGATATAAATGACGTAACTTTGCATGTGATCCACGGCGTCTTAAACATAAGCCCGACACCTCTACGCGCTAAACGTAAACATCTCATATCGAGGCGGATTCACCGCAATTTTATATAAGGTATGGCAGTTCGCTTGAAATGCTTTACAAAAATATGTTTACGAGGTCGACGTAGCAAATTACACCGTTCCCTTACCGATAACCCAAGGTTATGAACTAAGCATCCTGCAGCACAGGGAATTCATGATCTTCAATATACCCGGTATGGCTAACGCGACACAACATAAACATTTCCCTTTCAAGCGGTGTTAATTAATTGAAATTGTCCTTGAGGACAAATGTGTATGCGATCTAGATTAAAATTTACATTCGTAATTGTCACCGATTGAGACAGTCGACAGCCTTACATTGCTTACACCATTAAGCTTAACACTGGAAAATGAAGTGCCCTACATATAAAAAGAAGCCATGTCGAGTGTATGTACATGTAACGCAATCGTACTTACCTCTGAGTATTTGGTAGAGGAAAACTTTGACGTGATCTGACGTCAGTGGTTGTGGAGAAACAATAATCTTGTGTAGGTCTGACTGCATCAGTTCTGTTACCACATAGCTGACGATCGGTTAAGGAGAAATATGTAAACATCATATAAGAAATTAAATATTTCGTGCGTATGTTGTTTATCAGTGACGCGTAGGTAATATTAAATTGGGGAGTGATAATTCAGATTAAACGCCTGTATCACAACAGTGATGTATGTATGCTTTGTGTCAAAAATTATCCTGGGCATGATTTGATTTGCATGTGCATGTAGCAAGCAAGGTATTTTAGCCTGGCATCTAGCACAGTGAGGGCTGGTGTTATGGTTGGTATTAGCCGGTGTGCTGTGAGGCCCTGGCATGGAGCCTAGCTTGGCATGTGAGGGTATACAGACATGTCAGCTGGCAGGATTTAGCAGTGGAAAACATTTCTACATCGTTACACACACGCGACTAACGTAGCTTGTAATCCGTCTAGGATTCAATGGTTACTAGATTTAAGCTGCTACCGCAAGTAAATGTGTTAAACAAAGAAAACGCTGGGAATATGAACAGAGAGATAGATTCCCTAAATGTGGAATTTTTGTCAAGTTTTGTAGGATAATTATTTCGGGAAGTTTCATTATTCCCCAGGCCTGCGTGTCCTAGCCCATACAGGGGGACTTGGTGTTTTATCCTTTGTGCCCGGTGTGACGGTTTCCCATTCATTCACACACACATGCAAATTAGGTGATTTAAACCGCGGCATTTAAACGCGATTTAAATACCCCTGTCAATGTAACACGGCAGATGGCAGCTGATAACTAACGAGAATGCATGCGGCATTCAAAATTATGTTAATGTTTCCGTGTTACCACGGCGTGATTGGTCACCGGGGGCTCCGCTCAGCCAATGACGTGACGATGTGCACGTGCCTGGAGGTCCTGACCCGAGAGGTCACGACCCAGACATGAACCCAGCAGGGAGATCGGCTTTGTGTGCTTGTAGCGGGAATAAGCCGGCCTAACTTGACTGCAGCCGGCAAGTTATCCACTGCTGCGTGTTTGCTACAATACGGTGAATTAGTTACCTGTGGGAACAACACACACACATTGTCTTTCTAACTATAAATATTACCTACATGTATAAAATCTATAGATATTGCATTCGAAAAGGATACATCTCTTGGAAGAAGTCTATGTGTGGAGGCTGAAGAATGTCCAAGGCTGATAGTACCTGTGGAATAAATATATAATGAAGTTAATAACGTATTGAGCCATATTCAAGTACGATTAATGACAGTGAAATTATATCAAAATTACGAGCGTGTGATTAAAGCTCTTGGATTGCTAAGCAATGTCAATGTTGTTAAATGTAGTATTGATTTGGGGTGTGGTCACTCGTATTACATAGCTCACGTGTAGCACTTGTTTAAATGTTAGAGGGCATGCCGTGTGTAGGTTACCTCTGTACCTAGACGCGCTTAAATGTGTCATGAGGTATAAGGGCACATGATTAGTGAACAGCTTCAGCTTCTCGTGCTCGGACCATCATTTAACGCAGTACTCGTTTCATATAGATCCCCATTGTTCTTTAATGGCATGTAAGAATACGAGTATTAACACAACTACAAGCGCCATACATGTACATGTAATAATGTGTGGGCTTCAGAAGCCTTTGTGGGGACGAGGGTGTCCATGGTGATATGTAGATGAGATTATTTTTTGTTTGAAAACATCTAGTTATTTTGCTTATCCTCCACAATGGTATCCCTTAGAAACCGTCTTACTCTTCTACATCTACAGTATTTGCTACTAGTGGTTGTCGAGCACTGACCCGGGCACGGTTATTTATAGTCACACTGACCTCCCTGTAACAATTCGCACATTACCCGTTACCATGGCAACCCAGGTCTAGCAGGGAGAAGGGTAAGGGCGAAGGATCGATATAGGCATACAAGGTTCAAAGGTCGTGCGGTTTCATGCAATCCGTAACCATGACTACAAAGTGATGGCAGTATTCATGGGATGTCATTGTTAAAGGGCAGTTGGTTTAATAATGATCCACTCATTTGAGACCGGATGTTCTGCAGTTTGTGTGTGGCACTGGTGCTGCTTAGCGCGATATAATTCATCAATGTCGGTATACAGAAACTGTAACATGTACATTGTGCCTTGTCAGTGACGCACGCCAACCTGAGCTCTAAGCGAGTTTAAAACTAATTATTAAAGAATTAAAAAATCGGCCTATGAACAAACGTCAGGTAGTAATCTGTTGTTGGTCTGGTATTTCAACAAATAATATGTGGGTAGACTGATACGTAATCCATAAGCGTCACCAATATTAATGTTATTGATTTAATTTCACAAAGGAGGCGGAGTTTCACAGGAATATTTCCATGTGATAAATGACGTAATAAAGCTCAATAACTACGGGGTAAATTAGTCGCTGTCTTCTACGATAATTCCCGATTATGGTGGCGGAAATCGTGTTACCTCAGTTAATTGATGTGTATTGTGGTAATTCAGTTACCATGGCCTATTGTAACCTATCCGCTGTGTGGCTCAGCAGCCGCCAGCGGATCAATATCAAATAACGCTCGGTAACGGCCATACGCGTATTTGCATCTGTACTGTTCTAGATTTACACAAGGAACAACACATATAAGACGCAGATGTGCTAGACCCGGGGAAGCTTCGGTTTCCCCAGTATCCCTCATCCTAGCTAGTGAACAGCACACCCCATCCCTGTGCTTTATACTGACACTAATGTCTTCACGCGTCTAGACTCTATACGACCTCTGACCCGTAAATGACCTATCGACCGGGTGCTATTCCCGTCACCATGGCAACAAATGACCATAACAAATAGATATTGTGGCCCGCGTGGCTAGCTGGCTGGACTTGCCCTATTTTAAATCACCCAACTGATGTGGACCAAATTCGAATACAACTTGGATTGAGTATCATTCGCTAACTTGTATACATGATTACATGTAGTATTTTTTCCAAGTATATACAGCGTATGTAAAAGGAATTAGCATGGTATATTGCCAGGTACCGAGATAATTAAGGCTATGTCCGGAGGTGAGGGACAGTTGGATGTCGACAGGTTTAAAGCAATTACAGGCGCATGTCACCAGGCTGCTGATGGCTGAGTTGCGTACAGTAGGGTTCCTCAGTACAACAAATTACTCAAGTAACAAGGCATTAAACCGGTTAACACCTACAGAATACAGGTAATATGGTGCACGGTTACACAGTTCTACATTGGGAGCCCCCACGTCACAAATCCGCGTTGGTGACAACAGAAGCCACACAACGTACGGTG
>JAXGGS010238739.1:0-13316 GCA_035585475.1 Armandia brevis | reverse complement strand
GAATTGCACTGAAAATATAGATTTACCTGCAACGTACAATCCTTGCTGTAGAGATGAGAAATGTGAGACGTTATTCCAAGATTCTTTTGGTAATAAGCTTCTCTTCAGAACTCCATCAGAGTTAAAAGCTACACAATAAACATCCTTGGTGCAAGCCTGTTTCAACTCCTATAGAAAAAAGGATGTCGCTTTAAGTCAGCCTTTAAGTCTGATAGACATCACATTTACAAGAATGCGCTCACTAGAATTACAAATTAGCCAAAATAAATTTATTGGGATATATTTACCTCTATGTTATTGACCGACGATTTATGCCTACTGATGTCACCGCCATTGGAATCGACCCCTGCAAAGCATCAATTATACAATTACCATAATCATCGTTTTCTGGACATTAGACGCCCACATCGTCAAACACAAAATACATTTTCATTCAAATATAGGTTAAATGTACCGTTAAAGAAAGTGTATGTGAAATTCTTCCTTTCCTGCGGTTTCTCGCGTGGATGAAGTGAGCGATAGTATCTAAAGTGGAGAATTGATAGATTCGGTGCATGCTTATGTTTAGTCATTTTAGTAATTCTGTAAATGCTAGATAATTAAGTGCCTGATATTTAAACAGTTTGTTTAAATTGAAAATATGTTATCTTACTTTTCTCGCTCATGCTCTAGTCTTGATTTCAGATCATCGTTGTGTTTTCGTATCATCTGCTGTTGATGAAGCTTATTTCTCTTGTTTTTCTCCTCTGTCAAACTATGGATACCATAATAAAAAAAACAGCTATCGCTACATCATGGTCAGGGAATGATTTTATGAAACTCATATCATACGGGTGGAGCGCAAATAACGTCCAACATTCTACCTTTTAAACCACTCGCCCCCGAGCCATGGAATTCTTCCATCTAATTCGTCTTGTCTACGTTTTCTATAACCTCTAAACCACAGAGCAAATTGTCTTATTCCTGAAAATATGGTCAATTGGTATCACGCTAATATGACTTGTGGAATCTATATCCGCATATGATTGTGTATTCGGAAGACGACTAATACCTTCTTTCAGTGTGGTGGTTGGTTGAAAGTTCAGATATTCCTTAGACTCTGATATGTCTGCCCATGTCCGCAGAATCTCCGTCGGAGGGAGGGGCAACTTTTTCTGACGATCAATGATGAGGAATATTATAAATATACTATTGGAAAACGTCCACATTATAAAAGTAGTCAGTTCGGACCTGGTATCTTAATACTTACAATAGAAGCTGGGGTCTTAAGCTCTTTTTCCAGCAGCTGGATCATGTTGGGTACACTCACAGGGCTGCCTAATCCTAGATTAAACTGTTCTCCGCAGCTGATCGGTTCATAATCCATCGCAGAAAGAATACCCCGAATTAAGTCATCTACGTAGGTGAAATCTCTACCCAAGGGCTCGTCATCGCTGAAATCAATCAACATTCGTTTCCAGGTAAAATTGCAGGTACATATTACTCTCCGCTCAGTGCTTTTACCAAATATCATCTCATATGCAAAGAAGCAATTCTGAGAGAAACATGGAATTTAGTTACCTGATGAAGTACATGGGAACTTCTTTTCCGTCCAGAATAGACTCGGCAAATTTATAAACCGCCATATCGGGCCTCCCCCACGGACCATACACGGTGAAGAAGCGGAGGCCCACGGCTGACATGTTAAAGTGCCGGCAATAATGTAAGCTCAGCATCTCGTCTGTCTTCTTGGTGGCTGCGTACATGTTACCTGGCCGATCTGTGTTGTCATGGAGACTGAACGGAACCGTAGAATCTTTACCATAAACGCTCGAAGAGGACGCAAACACAAGTTTTACACTCTGAATAAAAATCGAACAGGATTCGATAAGCTAAGCCACTGTGTTTTGTATTGATATCGGTGTGATAACGGATTATTTATACAGAAAACTAAAAATAAGATTAAAGAAACAGTGGAGAAACTTACCGGGAAATCTTTAATGACATTAAGCAGAATAAGTTGACACTCGACATTTGCTCTGACATAAGCGAGTGGATGCTCAAGTGAGTATCTGACACCAGCTTGAGCAGCCAGGTGTACTACGTGAGTTATTCTTCTGCTCTCAAATATATCTCGCAAAAACATCTCGTTACATAAATCGTCATTGTGGAATTCTATGCCGTGTTTGTGTAATTCGTGAGCGCGATCCTGGAATTAAAATTAAATAAATAAAATCACTCGTATTGCTTATGTTCATTGGTCGTCATTCTCACATCACATGGTTCATGTTGCTTTAGAGATTGCACGCTATTTGAATTGAAGGAATTAATTCATACAAACGGAATAGCTTAATTAATTTAATTAAAATTAGGATCATAGGTATGATCAGTTGGTGAAATAAGAACATTATACAATGATGTATTTCTAGTTGTTGACTCAAATAGCTTCTATGATATGGATAATTTTGGACATACTATTTTTAGTCTAACGTCATAGTAATCGTTAAAGTTGTCCATGGCTATGACCGTGTTCAGGGGCTCCTGAGACAGACGCTTGGAGAGATGGAATCCAATAAAGCCAGCAGCTCCTGTAACTAAGACGCGCTTTTCATCTCTCGAGGGGGTGACTACTTGTCGTCTTAACTGATCATCTGTAGAATTATATAAGGATATTTAATTTACAGTACAACCTACGATGATCGTTATCGAGTGAGATTCTGAAAGTTGATTGATTTTTTATTAAATCAGCAAAATTATACACTGAGACTAACTTGTGGGTGTTCCGGGCAGCTGGTACAGCAGGGAAACTCTGACCAGTAAATATACCACCAGTCCGAGAGATAGACCAGTGAGGATCACTTTCCTTCCGGCGCTTCTCATCAGGCTCGTCATCATTGGGGACATCTCATCAGAAAAATATTCTAGAAGAGAAGGAATAATGCCGTTTAAAGTTGTGACGTGAAATAAATACGATTTGAAACTTGAAACTTTAAAACTTGGTGACTGAACTTATGGATATGCTATTGTTTCCCAACCCGCTGCATGCATTAATCTTAAAACATCTTAGTCCATGAAAATGTATGTTATAAAGGTTAAAATAGGTACATGTAACATACAGAAGGGTGTGCTTACATGTGGATTGTAACTAGATTTCATTCATTCTTCGTCCTGTTTGTATTCCCGGCTTCAGAGGCAGCAATACAGCATTGTGTGTGAACGGCATGTGCTTTGGTGCATCCGTGCAACAGGTGGGCACATGCTAATGTTTCACGATCGATTGATTGATGCATTTTTACACCAGATTTACATGAGCCAAACACGAATATTGTACATGCACATGTAAACAAAGGTTCACGGTTCCGTTTCCGCATGGTCACGCTACGGTTCACACGTGTGATCACTCAACCACGACAGACCCGTCCAGGTACTTGCCTAAAGGAACTGTTGTCTGGCAAGCAGCCGCCCGTATCTGTATACATGTATCAGGTTAAGATGGGTTCATGTTGAATGTAATAGCCATGCAGATCAATTAGAGAAATGATCTTTTTTATGACCGTGTATCTATTTGTTTTCTCTGAATATCATATCATAACCGTTACGTTGTTTAGCAAAAGTCGTTACAAACTGGAATACATTAATGTGTTAAAATTTAAAATCAATAATAAATGTACATGTACTTGGGTGCTAAACACCCGAGAGATGTATTTAAATGTCCCCCCCCCCCTCCTAACAAAAGAGGAGGATCTCACCTGGGTCTCATTTGGTGCCTATCATAAATAACTCGAGCTCGGTATGAAAAAGGTGGAATTTCGGTATGAAAAAGAGCGAATTGTTATAATCAGCTGATGTGACTGCGCGAAAACCATGGTCGTTTAAAAATCTTGCCACAACAAATCACTGCTTGACCAAATTAATTGTAATGTATAATTCCGTCTGGAAATTCACGAAAAAAGTTAACTTAGTATATTACTGTGTGTCTTCAGGTGTTATCTCTGTTCCTTTGAGTCCGTTTACCCCTCCCATCTAACCTCAATGCTGCAGTATTACTAGGGACGTAACCATAAAGCAGCAAGGATATATATTGGTTAATATATATATATTTAAAATTTAGGTAACTAGCTGTAACTCGTGTTTCACAATAATTAAATCAATTGAAATATCGTATTATACAACATAGCTAGACATACCTAACTCTAACATCAAGAAGCTAATTTAAATAGGGGTTTATTCGTTTATTAGTAAATTATAGGTCACATCAAAACCTACGACTAACAACGTGCCCTGAAATCCTGGTAAAACATACGGATGTACTAATATCTTTAATAATTCTTTTAGTGAGAATGCGAAAGAGTTTAACTGTCGATGAAAAAATCGCGCATATATAACGAGTAGTATCCCACTGCTGCTGCTGGTGGCGGTGGTATCGACCGGGGGCGGATGCTGATTATTGGAGACAGGAGATGCTGCTGCGTCCTCTGCCTCCTGCTGCTGCAGCTGGCGTCTCCTCGCATGCGCCCTGCACGTCAGCAGTCAGTGAATAAATGTAAAGCTCTGCACAGACATCACCGACCGGCTTATCCACAGATTACAGTGATATGAGGGGGATCAATGACAACTAGGGTGACGAAACAGGAGGCCGGTGTGTGGCCAGACCTGGTAGGACAGGTAAGACAATAGTTAATTAACAGGTGAAACAGGAATCTGGTTCTCTGTCACTGTCACACAGAGCGATAATACAAACATGTACATGTAACTGATACCAGCCAAGTCGGGTATAGTTCATGTACATGATCAATTGATCGGTTATTGCGAGCATAATATATCGGTTATTGACCGCGATGTGTATTTGATTAACTGCGGTGCGTCAGCGTTTATTGAATGCAAGAGCAAACGCATCGCATTCCATACCATAATATACGAACCATTTTCCGCAGCTGATGAAATAACTTTGCATTATTAATTTGACAATTCATCAATTTGGTTCAATTTTAGCCTTGGAATGAAGCGGAGGAGAGGATCAGAAAACAATTTCCACATATTACTGTAAGTAGGCCTATAGCATTGGATATTTGCCGCGATCGATGTACATTGTACATAGTATGACGTCAATCAACTCGGACTTCGCCTGCCTATATCATCCTGCTAACCAAATATGGAGATATAGGCTCATATTGCATCTATTGTTGCCCGACTTATTTAAGGTATTAACATGATAACGGTCTTGTACTATTGTAATTGACGTTTGTCTGTATTGTTCTATGGCCCTGCTTTATTTTAAGTCTTTGTCTTTATGCAGCATCTGTTCTTTATTGCTCTCAATAGTAACACAGTCCTCATCAAAAGCACATTGTTGCTAGAGCCAGCGGTATAAGAAAGGGGACATGGTGTTTACTTAAAATGGAGCCCATGGCAGATTCATCCATCGTCAATTGTTTTGACTATCAATGCTGCTTGCCTGTGATTAATTTTCTAGTCGGTCGGTTCAAATAGGGAATGTTCATATTAGACATTTCATTGACCTCCACAGTGCTAACTGATGCCTACAGTTATACGATATCGGGCTGGTATGAGAGCCTAATAAAAAATGATTCTGTTTGCTCAAAATAGAGACCTTATTCATCTATTGTAGATTGCTTCGACCAAAGCTGCATACAGTTTATTAATCTTATGTCGGTCCGTACAAACATATTTCAGTCAGGTTTCAAATTTGAGCAATGCGTCGGCGAAATACAATATGGCGACAGGCAGCCCCAGGCAGCTTAAAATGGAGGCTCGAGTCACACAATGTCATTATTGTCTCCTGTTAATAAATTTGCGACAGGGTGGCTTGTATTAACATGAATTGTTCTCTCCTACAGATTCAGGTGTTTCCCAGCGGCACTACTGTTAGAAAAACGTTCTCTCCGGACAGAGTGAGAATTTTCGTTGATGGAGATGGGAAGGTTCAGAAAGTACCGACAATCGGCTAGAGTGCGGCCTAGCTTCGTGACTGTTCAGTGTAGATCTGTCAAACATACTTGATCAATAGAGAGTGGCCTCTGCTGCTCTCACAGTGGGTTAGATGCTTACAAGTGAGATTAATGGATCAATTGACCACAAATCGACATGTCAAGGTTCGAGTTGATGATGGATCACGGAAGACACCAATTGCTCATTTAAACCAACGTCGGCCTTTCATATCCGACTTTACTACATGTATAATGTGTTCATCATCTACTGCAATAGTCGCAATAAATATATATGAAAATACTATGTGCTAAAATGAATGACAACCAGTGTTACGTATTCTTTATTCACGTCCTCAACCATAAACGTATTTTAATATGAATATGCATGTATTTCTTTGTGAAATAGTAGTTTGTTTGTCTGTTTCCTGAAACATTTGTTGCATGGGAAATAATTGCGCATTCACCCTAATGAAACTGGAATTAATCAGAGTTTCTCGAAAAGTAGATACAGCTTAATGTCTTTAGGTAGACCTTTGAGTTTGATTATTTTTGGGAGAACGTTTGGCCCGACGCTGTGTCGGATCGCCACCCTGGTGGTTTGCGCCAGAGAGAGGGGGCTGTTCACGTACCCTGACACCCACCGGTAGAGCTCGGCGTGCTGCAGAAACAGGTAGTTCATGGTGGCGAGCCTGAGGCTGTGCCCGGAGAGCACCAGCAGCCGCAGCAGGTGCCGGTATTTGGTCCATTGCTCCTCCACACTCTGATAGTGACTCGTGTCGCGTTCCACCTTCGCCAGGAGGGGGCGCTCGTTGCTGGCTTTCACCAGAGCGATGGCGTTCTCCAGGTGCATGCTCTGTCTCGTGTTCTCCCTGTGCACGTAAACCTCGGGACTGGTGCCCTGTGACAGCAGCAGGTTCACCAAGGACAGAGTATGTTTATGCGGTGCGAGCACCCCCAGTAACGTGCCCCGGACCGCATCCTTGCCGATCTGGCAGATTAACTTGGCCAGCTTGCCCATCTGCTGCTGCCCGGCGTGCGTGTTAAGGACGGAGAAGACGAGGTTGTCGAGGAGAGAGGGGGTGAGGCGCGAGGCCCCGGCGGTGAGCAGGCACCGCACCACCCGGTACCTGCGGGCGTGCACGTGCTTGCCCTCGGAGGGTGAGCCGGTCACCCAGGCCCGCACCCCCTCGTCCAGGGGGGAGTGTTTGTTCCTGTCGGTCTGGTCGATCTGCACCCCCGGGGTGGTGGTCAGCACCTCCACCAGCTCCAGGTAGCCGCACTTCACCGCGTAGATGAGGGGCGTGTCCCAGAACACGTCCGATATGACCATGTTCACGTTGATGCCCTTGTGGATGAGCCCCTTAAGCTTACACATGTCGCGGGTGTGCAGACTGTTCCTCAGCAGTCGCCGCTGCCAGCGCTCCGATAAGCCGCTCATCCTGCAAAAACAGGAGACACATCAGAGATAAGATACACAAAAACATGGCGGGCCTCACAGATAAACAGTTATACCTGAGGCCTCTCAGATAAACAGTTATAGCTGGGGCGTGCTGATAGGACAAAGAATAACAGGGCTGGCTTCACTGGCCGGGTAAATAAAAACACCATGCCAGACTTCACTGATAGGCAACAGTAAATCAGAAAAAAAATAGGATACGAAATAATATGACAGACTCAACTCCTGGGATACAGTTATAGCAAAGATATCTACTAAACATATACTCAAATCATGAATACACCTAGTGTTCGGATTGCAGCCACATCACAATTATTAGCAAAATTTGCCGGATTTCTAGTTTTTAGCTAGCCCAGTCATACTCGTTCTGCACAGCCGCATCGAGTTTATATTGTATATATATATGCCTTTCAACATGTCGAAGTAAATTGGAGAAAGTCTGAGCTTGCCACGTCAAAGGCATCTGGAAGCAACTTGTACTTGGATGATGGGACGCCAGCTATCTAACAAATTCCTCGTTGGAGACAGACTATCCAGGCCGACATTACTGTAACACAATCAGACACGACACAGTACTATCGGGACTGAATACTGATAGGGAACATACCGGGCTGGCCTCTTACTGATAGGTTACAGTGCTGGATAATCTCTTATTGATAGAAACACTTGTCTATAGAGCATCCCCTCCAGGCCATGTAAACACAGGTGGAGTGCTCTCCTATTGTCACTAATCTAACAAGTCCTCCGAGCAAAATACAGTCTCAAATTAACAGTCTGAGCAAACCAAGAACACATTGCTTTTACTCGCGTATCCACAAATTACCGTGAAATATAAATCAACTGCCTCTAAATATATAAATTGCGGATACTTTTAGATCCAGTCAAAAGTTCAGCTCTACAGCGATCCAGATATATGCAGTCCCACTCTGTGTTTAGAATTTCAGGAAGGCAGGCGCGAAGGCAGATGGAAGATGTGTAGCTTACGGATTCCAATTGAAAATGTAGCATACAATTGAATTAATTAATTATCACATTTCGTTGACGTGTATAAACAATCGTATTGAAAAGGAAACACGCATCTCCATCCCTGCAGCTGACGAAAGACTGATAGTAACAGATATTGCTTGAATTTTACAAGCATTGACCTTAAGTGACTGATAATGAACGCAGAGAACCGTGGAATTCTGAGGCTTGTGAACTGATAAAACTCAAAGATGATATCCCTGCTTAACAGCCCGCCCCCTCAGGTGATGTCTTTTCCTGTTGCCACGTACCTGCCTTGTTGCTAGGTAACCTGATTGTTTGAGCAGCTGCAGAATCCGCCGCCCGATGTCTAGAGATCTGCCTGCGCCGTCTGCTTTATTTGCAATCACAAGCAAGAGACAAAACCGCGCGCTTTTTTATCAGTATACCACACGAGATACTCACGCAGAAGAACCACCAGCCTCCGACAAATCCCTTTCATTCTCCGCGATTTTTGCTTCTTTTATTGCGGCCGCTGCACTCGGTTCACTCTCTGCATCCCCATCCTCCGTATCCATGTCCCCAAAGAACTCAACATCCGCTAACATTTTATAACTACAGTTGATATCAGTCCCTGCCGCGCCACCAGATATCCTATATCCAATTTGCTGCTATTTTTACGCGCCTCAAGGCTGGGGGAGTTTTTACCGACTATTAAACGTTTAACCGCCTTCCATCTGAGAGCAGAATTTGAAGTCACTCGGTGAGATCTCGGTGATCTGCAGAACTGTGATATTCTCGCACGGACGCTTCTTGTTGCCCACCTGGATGCGGCGGGTACCTCGGCGGAAAAGTTCCGTGTCGCGTTATTTATAGACGACGGGAGAAACTAAAACCCGCCGCGCGAGCCCTGGAACTATTCCCACACGCACGTGGATTATATATTTATCCAGGTATATGTACAGACATATGTTTGTTGATAAGATTGCTGAGTGAGACTGTTGATGGGAACGCTCAGCTCTAGGGGTCAGAGAGGTTAATATAAATACAGGTAGATACAGAGACAGAGCGGGGGGCCTTACTATAATGCATGGGTAGATACAGAGACAGAGCGGGGGGCCATACTATAATGCACGGGTACACACCTGGCGCGGGTTTGCTGGGATCTATTATTATTGACGGAAGATGAGTGATCGGTGGCCGTGGATAGATTTATACCCGCCCTGTCAGAGGAGATTCATGCCCGCCCAGTCAGGTGCAGGACAGGTAAAGGCCGGCTCTCTCACACGGTATGCTGGGCTACCATAATTCATAACACCTCATCACTCGCCATTTAACACCACACATACCCTTTATATAAGTGATCAACTCCAGTTACCTCACCAGCCACTTCATTATTTTCCATCTTACTCTATAAGTCACCCCTGATTACCTTTGTGCCGATGACTGACGGTGATTCAGAACATGGTTCCAGATGATTTAGCTCAGGCGCTTTTAATGTAAACAAAGAGCACAAAGTAGACAAAGAAAGGGCAACTCAGTGTAAAGACCAGAATAAGCTAAAGAACGGAGAATTCGGGATCAAAGATCTCCCATACATGCAGAAAGGAAGAAATGTATTAGATAAATGATGTACCTATGCTGTCGTCAGTCGTTACTCCTGGCAACCATATAATATATTTGTCAATGAGGCGATACAGACTATTATTATAAGGTTAGAACATTACTCACTCCTCGTTGTAATATTTCCTGACTTGTTCGCCGAGGCTCGTCTCCTTCTCCTCGGCAATTAACTTGTTAAAAGCCACCAGATAGAGTTTACTTTGCCGGCTCTTTCTCCTTCTCTTCTTATCACCCATCGAGATGTCGGGCAGCGCGGACTACTGGCCGGCCGGGAGGATAATGTACGGTACAGCTGAGAAGACAGGCAGACCTGGCGTGGGTAGCTATAGTAACCGGCTCTCTGCTGCCCCCTCTGCTCAGTGATGGAGCGGGTTAAATATATCCCCATCAGCCGGCAGCTCCCGGTCTGCCGGCGGGGAGGTGGGAGCGCTCGGCTGCTCGGTTACTCGAGCCAGCAGCCCGGGCAGATACATCGTACATGAGGTGCTGATCTGAATCAGCCCGAGCCCCCCTCTATAAGCATCCATCACACCTGAACAGCACAATCTAATCCTCAGCAACCGCACAGGGGAGAAATTAAGTAGGCAATGATTGGGGCTGGGCGACGATCGAACTGGTTCATGATCTCCGGTACAATCGATACGATTTGTGCAGAGAGAAATATCTCGTAAAACACACCGGTAAATAAGGTGTGGTAGTTTGACAACGTAAAGGTATGTGAGGATGTAAATAACAGTACAGGACAGTACACATTTTTGTGGGTCATTTGAGACAGGTTGGGATGACACACTCATAACAAAGTTATTTGTGAGATCTTGGTCGGGTACAAGAGGTCGGTCAGAAGTCTAAACAACAATTGTTATTCTAGCCGGGAAATGTTCCATGTTTCAATTTGGGTTTTTCTGCAAAGGAAACCTATTACAGAATGCATTCGTGCAGATTAGCTAACTATAATTGAAACTATTTTTTCTCTTGTTCGTTATCTACCCATTATTATATTTATGTAATCATCTATGTCACTCTGACCCAACCATACAGAGCAGGTAATCCGTACTAACCAGTAATTTTGTTATCTTGTTCTCACGAGCTCACCACTGTGAGCACTGGTGCTGTCCCTGACGACACTCTGCTAATCCCCGCCTGTATCCCCCTAGTTACGTAATTCGGCGCGAGGGACCACGAAACATTACATAAACATGTAGGGATACTCTCTTTAAGTCGTGATGTTACAACACAGTTATCTTAATATCCTCGCTTGTGAAAGTATAGGCAAACAAGGAGCGTAAACAACAACACACACAAACAAGCAGCAATGTAAAGAACGACAGGTATTTATGGGGATTAGTAGCGCGTGTCAGTGATAAATCTCAGCACGATTAAGCGGATAATCTGTTTTGCGGATCACGCTGGGCAGGGAAAGCCTGGACATGATGTTCTCGCATGTCAGAGATACAAGTACACGACTGTGTGATAGGGAGGCTCTGTTTTAGATAAGAAATTGGATAATAAGCCCAATCTGATATTCTAGATAATTTACAAGACTGATATTGAGCTTGGCACGTGGTCAAACGCTGCCACCTACGTCACAATGACGTCTCCGTGACATCACCATGACTGGGCAGCCTTCTCGGCGATCAGGAAACAAACATGATTATCCTCACTACAAGTCAACAGGTCCACATGCTCGGGTTCCCACCAGATAACACATGAGAGGCAGATAATGTGGATTTAATAATCGTGATGCCGATTGTGTCCTCGCTTGTGGGCGGGCTCGTTAAGGAGAAGACAAACATCAGGCCAACCGCATTTCGCTGATAGTTTAACGGGGTTCCTTCTGCAAATCCGGTTCGACCTGACGGTAATTAATAAATAAATCAAGAAATACCCATTAAGTTCAGTCTGTATCTCAATGAATGTAATATTTAGTATATATTGATATTGAGTTGGCCAAAGATATTGGGGTAATTGAATAATGTTTATTTCGTTTTTGACTGCCGGCTGATTAGTACGGATGATTATTTCCTCAAAGTTGGTGCGGCAGTTCCGTGAAACCACCAATCGACTAAGGTCAGCCTTAGATGTGCTAGTTTGTCGGACAGCAGACGGTGGACATGTCCGACGCCACACGACCAACAAAAGCAAAGAGTTCTGTGTCTTTATCTTCCTTATCTCCTAAATCCATCAATATCCTCTCCATCCACCGTATATCAGGCCGGAAAAACATCGGTATGATCATAACCATACACGACAACGCTAGAGCACATACAAGAGAACTTACATCGGAGAGAGACGGGCAAACTTTTACGATGACTTTTAAATTGGATATTTCTACAGCGGCAATTGGTAAGAAACTAGACCGAGTTCTTCTTCGACTTTTTCTATTTTTAACAACATATAGCACGTGGGAGATACGCTTTTTTGAGACATGAATGACATGAATATGAGGAGCACGCGCTTCCTTCAGAAGGAAACATATCGAGTTACAATTATTGGGTGTGAATGTATTTTATGTCCGTCTTGTTGGTAATGATTTTGCCGTTGCTACGAGCGTGACGAAATCGCGCATCCGTTTGGGGTTCCAGGAACTCGTACGCTAAGTGGTCGATGATGATTTGCAATAATTAAGGTCGAGCACCTTTTGGATGGGGACGAAAATAACATCATGACCCCCGCACTTGCACGGGGGATTGTCCTGTTTGGTACAGTCACCAGGAAATCTCACATCCCGGATACGCGACGGAAAATCAGGGGTTGTCAACACGCCCCGCCGCAAATAAAACAGGCAGAAGCCGATTAGAAGTGTCACAAGCCGAATTAATCAGCCCCGAAACGCTTCTCTGTTTTAATCAGCGCCTGAAACAGCCCGCTTTTGTTGTCAGAATCTGTCGGTGCCCTGACAGCGGGAAAGGTCGCCGGGCTAAACTGGGGGTTTGTGTAGGAAGGGTCGGTGCCGAAAAAACATCCTGGCCTCCATTAAAGTCAACACACAAACAATCACCAATCAGAAAGGCGTCTGACGAACTAATAAAAGAGTGAAGCTGTTGTGAGAGAGGCAGATAAACGTTGGAACGAGGACAGATGGAGTACAGAAGAGATGACGAGGCTACAACCGGAGGGTTGTTGCCACCAGGGACACAGACAGTGATGAGAGCGACTTCAGCAGCTAACATGTCTAACAGGTTCCTTCTCTCTTTTACAGTCGTCCTCCTGCTACAAGTGACGGATGCCGCTTTCATACCAAACTCACTTTATAAGGTAAGTCAGGTTTTATAACCGCTGAAGAAAAACTCTTATTGACCAAATTAAAAGAATGATAAGAGCAATGACTGGTTCTTAAATTGACACAC
>JAXGGS010238628.1:3139-15417 GCA_035585475.1 Armandia brevis | reverse complement strand
GATGTCGGCGACAGCTTAGAAGATGACATTTTACCTGTGATAAAAACTACTGATCTCTCCAGCCTACAGTTTGATTTCAACAACTACAGCCGACACCTTAAAACCAAATCCCTTGGCAACACGGTGTTCTACATCCCAGTCATAAAAACCACCATGACAGTTTTTGATGGGTGAGTATGCAATCTAACCAAACACAAAAATCAGTCCATCAACTAATTTTAATGATACACATTATGTAAATGATATATTTTGTTATAGATTGATGTTCTCTGTTCCGGATTCTGTTGGTTTAATTGCCATAGCTCACCGACAAACCAGTGGACGAGGTGGAACATTTCTCCTTGAAATTAACACGTTTGGATCTCCTGTAATTCGTCCTAGTAAATGTGAAATATGCATCTTTAATACATCCTTTTTGTTTCAATATTTTAGGACGAGGTGGGAACGTATGGATAAGTCCGATAGGCTGTGCGATGTTCACGTTACATGTAAAGGTTGATCTCCTATCACCACTTGGACAGAGAGTGGCTTATTTACAACACATCGCTTCCCTAGCTGTGGTGGAAGCCGTCCGATCTATACAAGGCTACCAGGTGATAGTTTTTTCCTCAGCCGGTCAATTGTAGTGTGTACCTGATTCTTCTTTGGTATTTCAAGAACATTAATTAATCAGATATTGGATAATTTATTTTAGGATATTGACATGAGACTTAAGTGGCCCAATGACATTTACTTCGGGAACGCTGGAAAGTTAGGAGGGGTCATCGTCAACTCATCTTGTATGGGGAAAACTATGCACGCAAATATAGGTAAGTTTACTGCGAAATATCGTATCTAATGTTAATTCACTCATTACCAAAATGTCAAAATAACAGTCATTGTTTTCTATCAAAGGTTGCGGTTTTAATGTCAGCAACAAGGATCCAACTATTTGTATCAATGATTTGGTAAGACGACATAATCACACTCATGGTACCAACTTGGCTGAGTTTACTATCGAGGAGTTACTTGGCAGAACTGTCACCAAGATGGAAGAAATTATAGATTTGTTCCTTAACGAGGGAATGGAAAGTTTCCTCGACTTGTACTATAAACGATGGCTACACCAGTAAGCGCTTTGCGATATGCTCTAGATAATAAAAAATGACACATATTCTCTAACTTACCGGAATCCTTTATTATAAGTTGATTTTAATAACATAAGGTAAGACATGCACAGATTATAAAATGTTTCTTAAAAGCTTTATTTGCGATTTCAGGGATGCTGTTGTTCACTTAGAGAGCGAGGGTTGCGATGCTCAAGTTGTTGGCTTAGATGAGTACGGTTTCCTGAAGGTGAGGACAAAAGATGGAGAGGTTAGTGTTCATCCTGATGGAAATAGTTTTGATATCATGAAAAATTTAATCATCCCCAAAACCAGGTGAAATGACTATAGAATGTCATATAAAAATTAATTGTTCGATAATTAGCACTCTAGCCATCTGACAGGTGTTAAGTTAATTATTCGTATTAGCTCTCCAATTTAATGTTATACTTTGTTGATGCCTTTTACAGTAGAATAATCTATTTATAATTATGTATTTGTTCTTGATCATAAACAAGTATTGTTTTGATTCGAAACAATGTACCACTACATCTATGTAAATGTTGAATAACTTGTACTTGACAAATGTGTATGTATGTTTTCGTTGATGAATGTTTGTACATTTTCTAAAATAATGTCGCGGCGTTTAAGCCTTCCAAAGTGACTCATGATTGTATGACGATTGTTGAATAATCAAAACAATTTATTAAGATATTTACAAGTAGTTGCGTTTGTAAAACAATGTAAATATTTAGAAGCTTTTTACAATGAATAAAATATCACAGACAGACTTTGATGCCATTCACAAGCAACGTTACGACTCAATTTTTTTTACTGAGAAAGATATCGATAAAAAGGTACGCGTGCATTTTTCATGTTTTTTTAGAATGTTTCAACCCCGTTGATATGGAAAGAACGAATTAGGAACATGGTTGTTGTATGTCACCTAAATACATTTTTCACAAATCAAGCAACTCTTTGGACTAACATCTGTATGCAGATAAAAGTGCTTGTAACTGTTCATTTTGTTACCCCCTGTTGATGCATATTCCAGAACGTATTGAGTAATGTACATGTACAGTACATACATACAATACATGTATATATGTAACCTTCACGCATAAATACTGGCACACTAATACTGATTCGTCAATCCTGATCAGCAATTTTATACCACTAACAAAACAACCGGTTCAGTTCATTTTTATACAATTATTATGCAATCATTCACAATTTTCTACTTAACAATTTAATTTGATTATACTGGATATTTTTAACAGAATTGCATGAAAATGTATTACTAAACACAAGCTATAAAGATAATATTATAATTGCAGCACTGCCTTAATAAAATCATTATAGCTCACTCGACCATTTCGAGTTTTATCATGAAAGGTTATTAAGTGGAAGAACTCGTCCTCTGATAAGTTAGCGTTCTGATTTCTGAGAACTTGTCTGAATTCGTTAGCATTGACCGATCCCGTTCCTTTTGGATCACAGTTTCTGAACTCTCGCCTCATTTCCTTCCAGTTAGTTTGAACACAGGCCTGGATACGGTGTATAGCTCCATCATACTGAGATGAACGCGTGCCAGGGCTGAGTTGCTGTTAATAGATAAAATAGTTTTGAATGATAGGGTTGAACATGTTCCATTTCCAGGTTTACCAGTCCCAATGATTTTACATTTTTGTGACTTTTCGAAACCTATTTAGTTATCTTTACTTACACTTGTTCTGGTGGCCATCAACTTCGTCTTTGTTCCCATTTGACTATCGTTGTCCGATTGGTTTTTCATGTTGAGAACGAAGTGTTTGAGAAATTCCGTGTACGAAAAAGAGTTGTTGTTCTTCAGATCGTACTTTGTCAGTAGTTTCTGTATGTCATCGTCAGTTAATCCTAGGTTATGTCTCTCACATATATCTGTAATAAGAATCGTGGTTCTCATCAGGTTCATACCTTAGTTTGCATATTAATGTTCATTGGGTGAGAATACATCTATGACACGATGAGTTAGTATTTTAATATTATGGTCACTAGGGTGGAGTGACCTACATTGAAAGTCTGCCTGAGAAATCGTCCCGGAGCCATCATCTAAAGCTCGACATTGGCGCTGTATATCCTTCCAGTGTCGGTGAATCTTCTCCTTCAGCTTATTCTCAGCACCCTCGGCGTTCACCATCGGCGTGAAAGGTCTGGCCATAGTTCTGCCTCGACTTACAAGTGAATCCTGCATAAAGGAAAAACATCATTTTGTATGTACGTGTGTGATTTGAAAGACGTTGACGGATTTTTAGGGTAGTGCTGTATATATATAGATATACATGCACCGGTACATTAACGTATATTGAGGCGAAATTTTGCGCGCTTTAACCAACATCTGGCTAGACCTTAGTTGTTTATTTACATTGAATCTCTACATTAATGTCTCATAATAGGATAATCGTAATCGGTGTTGCCACATACCCTCATAGAATCGGATGTTTGCAGTCTCCTATATCCACTCGCTGTTCCTGGCACACCTGCTGAGGTGCCCGGTCGGAAAGCGTCTTTCTCTTTCCTCAGCTCAGGACAGAATTTCTTCAAAAAGTCCTCGTAGTCCAAGTTACCGAACTCGTTAACTGGCAAACTCTCCCAGAATTTGTCAAACTTAAAATTGACAAAAATATCGGCTACAAAAGTTTGTACTTAATAGAAAGGCAAAGTGTAACAACGTTGATATTTTTAAAGCCGTACCTGTTCATCCGTGAGTTTGATGGTAAATCTGAATAGAATTTCTTTGAAATCGTTTTGGGCAACCACTCCGATCTTAGCGTAGTCATTATCAGCAAATCCCTTGGACAAGGCATGGTATTTATTTCTGATCTGCTCTTTCATTGTGTCCTGTACCTCGTCCATTGTCATGATATGTGGGGAGTCCTCACGTTGCTGTCTCCTCAACTTATCAATCCATGCTTCTGGGTCCTATACATTATAACAAGCATTACTGAATCTGCTCGGTTTTAATACTTGCTTCTTTAATATTCTTGAATAATGCAATTTAACATGATTGTGATATATCACCTGTGGTTTTAAACGCTAATATTTGAGACAAATATTTATGATATGGAATTTAGTTGAACGCAAGCAATATTATATTGGTCCATCCCGAATGTTTGAATCTATACTTACGGCATTCTTGGTGTCGTGAGTCTCTACAAACTGGCTACCCTTGACTGTTCCATCGGCATTTGTCGGTACACTTGTCATGTATTGCTTAAACTGGGCATCTGTCATCTTGAAACAGAAATTATCCAGGAGACGTCTGAATACTGGGAGAGGGACGTTACCTGCCCCACTCTTGTCAAGTGCTTGCATTGCCTGCCGAAAGAGGACACATTATCAGTATCAACCTACGTGTCTGAGGGAATGTCTCAGATACATCGTTCATATTGTAAGACCGGCTACACAATTCTAGCTGAACCTGGCCAACATGCGCTGGACAGGTGAAACGGTTGTTAATTTTACCATCGTCCCCTTACCTTTGTAATCATATCTATATTTTTCATAACTTTTTTCTTCATTTTCCCCATAGCTTTGTCTGGTGATAGTTCTCCATTTTCTATCTGAGGGTAGTAGACATCTTCAGATTTAGGCTTATAATTGTCTTTTCTGCCCTCCTCAAACGCCTTCAGGAACATTTCATAGGTCATGTGCTTCACATTGCCAGACAACCCGATTCTGCGTAATGAAATAAACAGTTAGACACCGTATACACATATTTTACGGATTTATATATATAGGGGCATTATGTATTTCGAATCTCTTCTTACTTTTCCAAAAGATCATAATACTGATCGTCGTCCACGAATAGATGGAAATCAACCAGCATTTTCTGTATGTCATTAGATGTCACGTAGCCTCTCTTTTTCTTCTCGTACTTTTTAAATGCGGTCTGAAAGTCTTCATATGTGTCCCTTATTCTATCTCTGTGGTAAATAAACAAACGTTTTTTTTTATTAAAGTCATACATGTATTTTGAAAATGTTGAGTGTATAATTTCGACTGTATATCCATGATGTACTCCTTTAATTTATGTACACTTTTATTAATCATAACCGTATTGGTTATCCTGCAGATCTATTTCTCAACAGGTGAATCATATCTACAGGCTCTCATATTGTGTTTAATACTACTCAGAGCTTTAAAATATACTTGTACTACTAATATAGACTAGCGCTTGAGTCATTGAATGTAAGAAACTCTTGCTATAACGTCTATGCGAGAACAATCGTAAATAAACTCGCCACATAGTTCCATTTAAAACGTATAACGTTTGATATTAAGGACAATGAAAATTAGAAATATATAATTGGGGGCCATGTCAGACCCGAGTCAAAACCTCTCTTAATCCAACTATGTTATAACTAATCGCATTATGGAAATGTTCTATCGTATACTATTTTTTAACCATTTAGATCTTTGATTAAAAATACATGTAGGTCTCACCTTAACACTGTTATCAGCTGTTCTGACGTGAACACTACTGCCCTGTTGGCCTGGTTTACAGTGATCTGTTCCTGTCGTAACTGCTGATCTTCGTGCTGTTCCGCTAGTCTTAGGTAGCTGTTAACTGTGATGGTCTTACTTGTACCTTGTGCATCTCCCGGAGCAAACTGATCGCCAGTCAGGTGTTTCAGGAAGTCCCGGTGACTCACAAAACCCTTATTACCCTCGTCATACCTGTACAATTACAAACAGTATGTCATGTCATGTATGTCAGTTTAAGTATTCAGCAATTCAGACAAGCCTTGCCAAGGTTTACAGGCCCATTTAGAAAATAAGTGGTCATATTGACGTAAATTTCTGAGATAGATTAATGATGTTAACGCACCTATCCCATAGCCTGTTGAACTCTTCTTTGCTCATGGGCAACATGAAATTATAAAGCGTTTCCCTAAGTTCTCTCTTTGATATACGACCATTACTTTTGGAGTCCATGGTTCGGAAGGCCTTGGCCAAGTCTACCCACTGTCTGTGAGCTTTTTCTGCTAAAACTTTATGGACATCCTCAGCAGACATCAACTGAACTGGCTTAGTCTCGTTAAACCTGAAATAGATGGGGGTTAATCATTAATTGGAGGTTATCGTATGTTTTACGCTTTGACTTGAGGAAGTAGAACAAATATCGAAAACACAATTTACTGCATCGCACCTATGGGTTGATTTGAGCCATTTATGCCCCTCTTCTATGGAATCTTTCTCTTCAAATACGTTTAGGAAATCATGGTACGTGATTCTTGAACGTTTATCGAGTCCGGCCATTTGACAGAACTTTTGAAACTCCACGTCTGACATAATTAACATGAACGAGTCGAGCATCCGCCTGAAATTTCCTTTCGTCAGGATGCCGTTGTGATCATCGTCAAATTTATAAAAAGCACCACGAAGATTCTGTAAAAAGACAACTACAAATTAAAATAGTTTCAAACCAAACAATATTACTCGAACACACATTTTGCAACTTGAGAGGTAACTGCCCACTGGGCAGGTGATCCAAATAATTGATCTGCCCTTGTTGTTTGGCAACCAACCCCATGCTATACCGAGATAACTGCAATCTACATTTCTACATTTACAGGCAGCTCCTGAACAGATTGAAAACTGACTTAATACTTATTTGTACAGGTCTTTATTATTATGATAAGGCTTTATCACCAGTTCTTTCTGAAGTAATTTACACTGTTCTGCACTGAGCATATGGACAAACTCCTCCCTAACAATATTAGCTTAGGATGTATGCGGGACTGGATTAAGCTTACCTCGAAGTTTTCTTTGATTTTTTTCTTCAGTTTCTCTCCCACCTCCTGTGCAGTTATGCCGTATTCGTCTCCTCTTATCGGGTTTACCCTGTGGTTGTTTGTTCTGATAATATCACTTGATGGTCCCATATGTCTCGAGTCGTCAAAGTTTGCGACAAAGTCTACATAATTCATAAGACCATTTGTGAATGATAACTTGGCACATATTTCCTTAAACAGCTCGTCGTTGACATAGAAACCAAATTGCTCTAGAACCTGGAAGAGACCGACTCTTTAGAGATGTGTGATAATATTACCCAAGTGTTCATCAAGCAATGCCCGACTCTTTTCAAATAATCACTTAACCAATTTCAAAATTACCTCTCTGAAGACTCTCTTTGACACCTTTCCTTTTCCTTTCTTGTCATACTTTTTGAATGCTTTCCTGATTTCTGTGTCTCTTTGTGAGAATTTATCTCGTAATCTGATGATAACCTCGTCAGCAGACATTCCAACTGTTCTCGAGTAGGCCTGAGTATCCATCTCCTCGTGTCTGTAAACCAAATAGTCTCAGGATTGGTGATATTAAAAATATATTACAGGATCAGGTTACAAAATGTAAAGCCTGTCTATCTCAAATTCAGCCGAAACTGAATGTTTCTAAGGTCACTTAGACCATTGTTTTAAAGAAATGGTACATTCATAAACGTTCAGTGATGAATATACTAAGTGCATGTTCATGTATGTGCAGTATCTTAGACAAATCAGACTTTTGGAAATACTTTTACTGTGAAGATACCAGGAAAATGGTGTGTTGGATCTTGGCATAATATCAGGGGGTGTTTTGGAGGTATTTCGGGGCAAAACATATTGTGTGAAACAAACATGCAGGCAAAAAAGAATGTAACGCATTTGTAGATGCACAAAACCATGCGAATCAGCAAATAACAATCATGCTGAAATATTTAATTTTCTTACTCATCAGTCATTTAGACTTTAAGCAGGTACTTTGTCTACATGTATCTCTGCATCCTCTCAGTTCATGTGTGTGTCCTATATGTTTACAATCATATAGCTTAATTATATCCTTTAATAAAGCATTCGTTTTATCGGGAAACTCCCTAAAGCTTTTATCGTTCTAATAGTGGTTGAGATTTGATTTGTATGTATACCTCATTCCCTGATCAGCAGCATGTCTTGCCTCTTCGTAGTCATGGTCTTGTTGGATATGCGTGCTTAAGCCCTCCAGATCTCCAGGACTGACAGTTACCCCGAGCTTCGTGAAAAACTCAACATAATTTACCTTGCCTTGGTCGCTCCTATCGACAATTCGACCGAGCATACTGGAATAGAGAGAATGAATAAGAGAATATACATGTATGTAATCATACTATTAAATATGAATTGAGAGTTAAAAATGTTTCATTTATCATATTCCTACTCTTCATAGTGTTCGTCGGCAATTGGGATCGTGAATCTTTCTACAATTTTTCTAAGCTCCTTAGGATAAATCGTGAGAGTATTTTGTGAATCGCAATTAACTATTGAAGAAGCAATATCTTTCCAGCTGGCCACAATCTTCTCTCTGAGAAGGTCCTCAACCTGTTGAAATACCAATGCGCTGAATTATTGACAACCCCGTCATGTGAATTCCTCACAATTTTTACTTTTAGATATTGTTTTATGTTACACATAAGACTACTTACAGTATTCCAGGCTAGGATAGCTGGCTTAGGATTGTCGTTGAACTTGTGACACGATTTCAACCATTTATGTCCCTCCTGAAATTACATTATCGTCTTTAGCTGAAGTCATTCTACCTGCAGATCTCACCATATGGAGATATTCACAACTTTTTAACTTACATTTGTTTCTCTTTCTTCAAATAAGTCTAAGAACCGATGGTAGGAGATGGAGTTTGTGTGCTGTGGATCTAGCAGAATCATGAGCTCCTTGAATTGGTCACTTGTGACTGGGAATTTGAAAAGATCTAAAACTTTCTTTAACTCTTTTTTAGTAATTTTACCATCCCGATTCTGAAAAACAAAACAAATCTCTTTCAGTCTAAGGACGGATACGTCATAATTTATGTTCTGGCACTGTATGTATTAAATTAACGTTTACAATAGCGTACCTTATCAATTTCTAAGAATGCCTTTTTGAAAGAAGAATAGTGGTTTTTGACATGGTCATGTAGTTGCTTGATTATATCCTTTATATCTTTCTTCTCGTTTACTCCTCGAATAGGGAAGAATCTGAAAGAGTTCACATTTTAGATTAATCAACCTGTTAATCAGGCATGTACCTGCTGAAATTGATTTAGATTCGTTTTGGGGCATGATCGAGGTTGTGAAACAGCGGTGAATCACACCCACTTGTGGTTTTTGCCGATGGGGACAGTCTGCCCGTTGCCATGTGACTGAGGATCCTGGAATTTCTCCAGGAAGAACTCCCACGACACTCTTCCCGACGCCTTTATTTTCAGCCTATCCATCAGCTGAGCAAACAACTGGTCAGACATAGGAAACACAAAATTGTTCACAACCGAACGCAAATCTTCCAGCGCAATGAATCCATCCAAATGAACGTCAAATACGATGAAAATTCTCTTCAGATCTGCATAATTCTCAATCATCTGAAAATCAGTTAAATGTGAATTTAATCATAGTTTGACATCGGAGTTGGTATTGACCTAATTTCAATGTTTCCATACGGCCTTATTTTTTCACCCTACCTTTTTGCGGAACTCCATCTCCACCTCATGTATCGTCATCCCAGCCACTTTACTGTCGTCAGGGTCCTGGTTTTTACTGGAGAATATTGGCGGCGCCTTGGGTTCTGGTTGCTGCACATTCCAATTCATTGCTAGAAAGAAATGAAATACTTGAAAACTAAATATTCCTTTAGTACCTAGATCACGCTCTATCATATATATATATATATATATTACCTGAAGCTATGATAGATCTTTGAATTAACGGAGGCTTCTTTTACATATGGATGTTATTTTTACCTGTTTGCGCATCTTTGGCAGTACCAGGGTCCGGTTTGTCCTTTTCTAAACCCTGCACACCCAGTCTAGTCAGGAACTCTTTATAGTTGATAACACCTCGGTGGTGGAAATCGTATCTTTGGTATAGCCTGAAATAGGAGGCACATATACGTATAAATATACCTGTGCATGTACATGTAAGTGTATGTTGCTTAAGTCATGTGAAAACATAATGTGGCAAATCTTTAGGATCTGCTAACTTACTTGTCAAATTGTTGGTCTGTCATTTTAAAGCAATGGTTCTCCAGTACTTTTCTCAGCTCGTGCCTCTGAATATGGCTATCTCTATTGTAGTCGTAAAGCCTCATGGCTTTCAAGATTCCCTTAGGGTTTTTCAATATCTGCAAAATTTGCGTACAACTTTCAATAATAACACTATAGTTATAATATGTCATATATTGTTATATACGTTGTTAAAAAAAATCGTTGTTATAAACAACTAAGGGTGTATCTTTCAAAACTACTTGGTTCATTTTCTACCTTCTCTCTGAGCATTTTCTCAACCATATCCGTATTTATCTGTTTTGGAGACTGCGCGTCTAAGTACCTTCAAGGATAAGTAAATTAAAGGGTGAGTGAATGTTTTCCTTCAAAAGCTGTAGGATTAGTACATGTACATGGACACTTGTGTCAATTTAATATTCATTCAAATTTGTGTACGAATATATTGAAATTTGGAAAGTGCACTTAAATTGATGTTGTTATATACCTTTGTGTACCAGAAACCCATTGCTTCTCTTTAGCGATTTTGCTGGGTGCTGCACCCGGCTTGAAACCTCCTCCAAACTTGTCTAAGAAATCACAGTATTTCACTGTGCCATTAGGGTTACAATCAATCTGAAAATAGTATAAATATTTATTGAATACACGCATATAAAATGCATAGCAATATCACCAATCTTACATCGGCGAACCTTTCAGCTAGTAGGGTTTTACGATATTTGTGATATCATGACCAACAATGATTTAATTATACGTGGGTAAGTTATAGCTATGATTTGTTTACAAGTTCAATTCTCTCACAGACACCAAGTTATCTCGGGCAATGAAATACCCAAGTCGTTCGGATATCACCATAACCGATCACGTATGATAATATATAAAACACGGGCATACCAGCGGTGGCAGTTGCCCGGGAGTGGGAGTTGTGTAGGGTCGGGGTCGGGGTCTCCCGAATACTCCATTGCCTGCTGCTAGGATATAGGGCGTTTGAGGGATCGCAGGCTCAAACATCGCTGGATGACGATAATCCACGTGTAAATCCATGTTTCACAGCTTATATAAACACGGTGTTAATTACTAGGATACTCCGTGAAAATCTCGTGTAATCCATATCATGTAAACTCGGGTTACATATCAACGGTAGCCGAATCGCTGGAGCACTACATGGTTGCCGACATATTGTTTCCAAGGTACACACACTACCGTCGCCTGTATAGCAACTGCGGGTGTGCACCCGGTTAAGAGTAGTGCACACACATAATCTATTGATCTTAATCTGGCAATGAAGGGGCCCACTACAGGTACATGTAGACCGTCTACTTTAAGTTAAGGAACTGAATAGCACCCCAATAGAGTTTGGATTCTCGGCTGGAAATGTAGCCCCGCATAATCCTTTCATGAGGACATTAGAGCATTCAGGGATTAGGTTAATCTCCTTGCCTGCGAGAGTATCGCCACTAATCTTGGAGGAAGTAGTTCATTGAAAATCATATTAGTAAAGCCTTTAAATTGAAGTTGGGATAAATATGAAATGGAGTAGCATAAAAAAACCATAACAATATAAAGAATGATGGAAATAGGCGTGAAATTGTCCCAATTACTGTCCGAACGAATTAAAACTTAATAGAATGATAATCACTTTGATCACCGTAAAGTTAAAAAGTGGTTCATTCTGAAAGCTGAAACTGTACTGCTTTAAGATTAGGGAGCCATTTTTTCACATACACGTAGAACACGCTGACTGCTCCTTCTGTTAATTTTACAGGTGGCACAAGCCATTCCATTCTCTACTTCTCTATAACCGTGCTATAGATTTCATAAAAAAATCCCACACCGACAGTGTGCTAACTTTAATATTGCCATGTGTGACTGAGGCAACAATTCTTCCTGGCAGTATATTGAATGTCAGCCACCTTTTTCATGAAAGGTTTTATTAATTTGTTGTACCCTGTCTGGTGTCAGAACACAATAAGAGAAAGGTTGCTGCACTGAGGTGTATGACGGAGATATATCGAGCAGCCAATGTGTTACAGGATTCCTGGCCGCTGCTCAGACGGGAAACTAGACAAAACTATCGATAATTATCGACCCGCGGCTCAGAGACAAACAGGTGCGTGAATAACCGGGGATTAAGTGTCCGTG
>JAXGGS010238517.1:0-15419 GCA_035585475.1 Armandia brevis | reverse complement strand
AGAGGGGGGCGGGGGGTCTCAGGCCCATGCGGGCGGGGCCTGAGAAACAACTTATTAATTTTATATGGCCTAATCTATATAACTTGACATAAAAACACGTCATAACGCCTAGATCTCGTGACCCATTATTCGAGGAATTGCCAGGATAAACTCTCCTGCTAGTCAGCGGCAGATACACAAACAGTTTACCATATGCGGTGTTTGAGATTGTGTGCAGTGGCTTTGTCAGTGAGTAGTGAGGTCATAGAACAAGAAGTGCAGCAGAGACGAGTAGATTGAACTCTGACCGATACATTCAGACAGAACATGTGCTTTACTTCAATCATTTCTCAGATTGGTAAAATTTATAGCGCGGCATGATCAGTTTGGACATGAATTATACATTTAAGCATTACTAAGACGCTACATGCAATACAACCGATCTATAAATGGGGTTCACCACTGTGACTTCAGAAGCCGTCTCGTGTTAATCACGATCGTCTTTAGCAATGGTCGTGTGTACACGTATATAACCTAGTGTCTTAGCATTGGTTACATGGTCGCATTGATCGAAAATCCACCCGACTACATAGCCACGTTAACATACCGTTGACCTGATTATTGCATACATACTGAGTAACACGTGATTTGACGAGCGCGGGAAATACTATACGCGGTCTATGTATGAAATTCGAGCTTTGACTTGCACCAGATTGAAATATAAATTTGTACAAAAACTATTTCAGCATCAGCACGAATCACCTGTTATGTAACGGAATATGAAGATACAGTGAGGTATCATCTCTATCTATCAACCAAAGTCTGAGGTCTACCTAGAATTTATGCCACGAAAAATGTAAATTCTGCAGCTTTTCAAAAGCACAAGGGAGATCCTCCTAAGGTCGGGGCTGGGCGCCCCTCCCATTGATTTAAATGTTAATCATCGAGGAGGAGAAGGCGTCTGTCTTGGCCAGGTCTGCAGATTAACGGCTTTGCTTTACCCGGATGCGATGCTTAACACAGACCACCTTTCATCTTCCATACGTCCCTGCGTTCATAAAAACGGCTTCCTTCTCAAAACAGACACAGATCGTCCAAGGACATCGCCAACAGTATTGTTAAGGGACAACGAATGATTCGTTTGCTCAAAGGTCTAAGACGTTGTAGATTGCGTTAGAGATTCCACCTATTTTCGCCTTAGCACTAAACCAGTTTATCCTGCAGACAGCGACAGTCAAGTATAAAAATCAGATCTCCTCTTGGGAAATGTTATCATTTGTAGAATGATTGCATTCCGCAACCTGGCTAATCTCAACATCAGCGGTTTAGAGGCAGAACAAAAATCGCTCTCTCCATCGTGTGGAGGTGTTTTTGTTTTCGCCTGAATAAATAATACATGCATTGAACGGGCCCCAGAAGTTGGTGAAGATGAGAGCTCAGTGATTGCCCGGAGCCTCATCTAAACCCTCAAACATTCACCTCCGAGTATTTACCAGCGTGACTATTCAACTCACAAATCAATTACACGCTGACGCTCCGGACGTCTGCATCTCGACTCTCGATACTCTGCAAGCTGGTGCCTCTCTTTCCATAATACGTTCATCGCAGGGAACTCTCGCTACAAAAAGAAATGCGAGGCAATATTTAGTAGCATTACATCGGCTGCAACCATTTAAGCAGTGGAAGCTGCAGCAGCATGTCTGGCGGAAGCCGTATCAGCAGATTCTCATGCAGCCTGGACGGGGATGCCCCAGCACAATCTGCTCATTTTACAGGCTTGCTTAACCAATGACACACCCGGTTCCCAGTATCGTGGCTGGGGGATTCGAGGCGAATGAAATCACCATCGTAGAACCCCATCACTGAGGGTAGATGACGTGTTGTGTCGGGATGCTGTCATTAAAGTTCGGTTTCAATAAAGCGGTGTACCTCTGGACAAAGCCTGCCCCGATGGTGCAGATATACGCTTTACCTACACAGTAATACATGTATGGGGGGAATTCTAGGCCGTCAAGGGAACAGCGAGTCAACCACACCACGCCAAATGTGTATTCAACTAGGAGGCGGCTTGCTATGAATGCCGCCAACTGAATATATCTCGATTGGACGCAGTTTGCCGGGATAATCTCAGCCCTCTGCTCCGTGAATTATCGAGTGGAAATGTATTCTTGTCGCGACGGGCCCGGAATACGGCAGAAATCGGGAAACAGATTAAAAGGGCATTTTTTATCGTCTGATTGATTTAGCACCGACACCTGGGCTCCTGGTCCTCCCCGCAGTCTCCTAATGTCCACTCGATGCCATCATACATTTGTGCATTATGTCGTATCTGTCAAAAGCAATCCACTCTCGCGCTCGCAAGCGGAGAGCTCCTGTAGCCCGGCCTTCGGCGAAATGTAATAGAAGATTCTCTTCTCAAGCGCTACAAGACATTAACAAAATGACGGCTCTTTATTTTTCTACTTTTATCCGGGACAGGCAGCGAGCACGAATCAATTTGTGGTAAACAGCTTAAGCATGTACATCTAAATGAGGCTTGCCAGTTGGATTCTCCACGAGGCCGTCCCCGGGTCCGATTGCTCCGTGACCCCGCACCAATAAATCAAGTGTTTGATGATCTGTCACGTGAGCAGTGAGCAGCCACTGTCGCCCCCAGATAAATGTTAGAGGGCCGCTGTAAGATTTGGTCAATACCGGAGGTGTTGTTCGCTCGCCAAGGATGGAAGTAACAAATGAGGGCGGAGAAAAGACGCATATTTACGAGGTATTTTCGCCCGGTGCGCCCGTGTCTTGACTGTGGGGCGGCCGCCAGCCAAAACTCGTACCTGCCATCAAATATTTATGATAGGGCTCTAGATGTCACTGCTTCTTTGCATCACACTTTGCCACCGAAGGCGGCTGTTTTTGTAAAAACAACAGTGTAAATGCCAGCTAGCCATCAGATAGCAAGAACAAAACACGGGAAGTAGAAGTTATGCTTCAGTCCGTGTTGTTTTTTGCTCGAAGAGAACGTGTTGGTTGACAACAAAACCGTGAAATTCTTTGACATGAGATGATCTGTTTGCACGCAGACGCAGCGTAACCCGATCTAATGCGAGTATAGCTGGCTCTGTAAATCTCGATACAGATAAACAAGGGGAACACAGCTGTCTTTTGTGAGAACCCAAAGAGCCCACTGAATTATTGACACGACCACAGAGTAAAAGCACACGCTGCCTAACTCAACTGGAGAAAAAACACGTAAAAATGATGAGATTATTCTCAATTTAATGAGCATTTCCCACCATACACGGACGATAACGTCTTCCATCACCGACCCACGTATTTGTCCTGGTAAGAACATATAGTCAGCTGCAGCCTTCAGTAGATACCGACCTCGCAGTTTATTTTGTTGACATACTTTATCATAAAAGAAAACTAATCATGTTATGCACTGTTCATTCATTAATGTGCCTAGATTGTACGACAGCCAACATGATAAATTTCAAGTTAATCCGAAGCTTAGACGCGGCTTGCATGACGAAGGCCGAACTTTATTTCTGTCTGTCAGTGCGAGGTGGGAGCCTCGGTGATGATGTTCACTGACGATAGGTCATCTTCATGAAACCAACCGATTTATCAACATATTGAATTATTATTTCCGGAAATCACCGCATTTCCAGGTCAATGCAACCACCAGATAACAATTAGTTGATAGATCGAGCATGATGCAGTAAGAGGCATCGAGAGGTCTACATGGAGATACCACGCATGTAGTGCACGTGGCTGGGCACCACCTCTACACAGCAGGAAGAGGCCGACATGTATGATCGCGTGCTACCGTCTCCTCTCGACATAAATAATCCCGTTACCCACTATTCGTCCTACTGTCGACCAGCTCTGTAAAGTCGGTGACTCGCAAGAATCTAATGTTAGCCCGCAGCCGATCGGTGTGGCGATGTCTGCTCCGTAGAATGTACTCACGCCATTTCCAGATAGAAGCGGGTCAGCGCAATCAGTAATTGCCAGAGCATTGACAGCCAGATTATTCATCGCTAAAAATATGTACAGATGGCTGGAATAATCGATTGACGAGCAAGGTGGCCTAATTGTCGACATAAACACGGACAGATTAAACCAATTCTCGTAGCGGTGGAAAATAAAGAGGTCTTCAGCGCAGATTGTGTATAATAATTAAGTATTGAGTGAACCGCATATCGCACTTAGTAGCACTTTATTTACAGCATTCATCAATCAATCAGCGGGCATTTATGTGTATAATAAAATAGCGAATTCACAGACATGAAGGAATTACATCATTGAGTATATTATGTGGAGGAATAGTGAAGATTTTACTGGGATATATGAATTGGCTGAGCACTACATTGCCCAGCTACGTAAAGACTGGCGTGTCTTTAGAAGGCAATGCTCGGGTGTGACAGTTGCATAAATATCAATTCCTTCTTCACTTTCCCTTATGCCGTGTAAAACGATTAGACTTTTATCCGCTTGTGATAAGCCTGAGAATGGATCCTGTATAATAGGCCGAATGCTCAGACTAAGTGTCGGATTCAAGAAAGTTGATCATGGCTTATAATAGACAATATTCCATAAAATTATTACATTGTCTGTCCCTAAATGTCACGCCGAGTAAACATCAGAGAGGCTCAACGGTACGAATGTGTGTGTAGATGATGTGAAATGGTCGCTGTAAATGCCAGAGTATTATAATGTGAGATGTTCACCGCGGATACCGTCAAACTTAACGCCTTATTTATAACGATCTAACTACGCCCCCACCATAAAAATATGGCGAGATAACAATAAGGCTGTTGAGCATTGTATCTGAGGAACAGAACTATGTTATCCGATAATACAGTTTGTAAAATGCTTGAGCAATGGTATCTGCTGAGCCATACAGCTATGGGGAGGGAGTCTGCAGGCAGCTGCGTGTGCCATGTAGGAGAAGGCAGGCCACCTTAATGGCTCGTGCTGGCAACAGTGCGTCATTGCAGCACGGGAGGCTCGCACCGGTACTCCGTGCTCAGTATCTTGGTGTTGTCCTCTCCTAATATGGCTCGACATCGACAGACGAGGGACCATTTAAAGGCGGCTCTCTCTTTTCCACCTGTCGTGGCCAAGTACGAGAGAGAGCCCTGAAACAAGGTGTGCGCCGCCTAGGCTTCGCAACTTTATGTCCAGTCTGGAGACACCCGGCCGTTCGCGGAAAATGGCTGTATTATATCGGACGGAGAATACGAAATGCCGTTGCTTGCCTATATGTCCTTTTGCTAAATTCCCTCAAAGGGCGGAAGCAGACATTGATTAAAGCGGGGACCCAGTTGCTCCGGCACCGCCCTCACGCATCCCACACTAAATCATCCTTTTGTAGTGTAGGAATATAAATCCGCCTGGTAGACACTCAGGTCCTGAAGCTAGGGCCGGGCAACGAATCCATCCCTCCCACATAAAATAGTCCCTTCAAATTAACAACACAGGCGCGGAGCGGGGCTGCCACGATGCCGCTACGTTCTGGAGTCAGACGAGATGGAGTTGCTGAAGCAGCAGTGGAAGGGAGCCGGGTGAGGACCCCTCGTGATGCTGGTCCCGGACACAAAGCCAGCTGTACCCGACAACCTTCCTCCAATGTGTCTCCTTCAAGGCGTTGCCATCTAAAGGCCGACTCTCATTTGTTATACGGCGACTGCGCTGTTGATGCAGACAGTCATTTCATTCTACGTGATTCTGCTGTCCATGAGACCGTTCGCTTATTTGAACACAAGTTAAGCCCCAGCTTGCGTTTGTTGTGGGGCGAGAGAGATGACCAAGATTTATCACGCTCTACGTATTTACTGAGTTTAATGTAGCCTAGAAAGTGAGAAAATCAAGACATATATTAGTACATAGTCATGGCAACAGAGCCACAAAGGCCCTCATATTTGTCGATATAAAGACAGACGTGCCAGCGAAATGTGCAAATCACGGCTATTGGCTGCGAGACACAACGTGCGTTTGTTTCGGTAATTGTCTACGTTAGCAGCCAGCTTTGTCGGGCCTACCTATGACCGGGGAGTCACCGCTGGGAGCTGGCGGAAAATTCGCGGGGCTCCACCCCTCGTGGGAGGTCAAATGCAGATTAATCGAGCAATCGATGGAGGCCTCATGAATAGAACAATACCTATCGCGGGCTGTTTTAATTGAGCACGCGCTCGCGTCTAATCTTGTTACCGGGGCGGGTAAGGCTGTGGAATGACCCGCTGATACGCAGGCAGTTGATCGAGTTTAAGCGCAATAAATAGCAATCCATTTAAGGCGAGTAACTCACTAAACATTAGCACCAGCGTGCGGCATATTTTATGGCGGAAATGGGGACGATGCGGTGGAGAAATGAACCTGATAGCGCGTGTTTGGGTCGGCCCAGTGTGCGTCTCCCCCGTTTACTACTCAGTCTCTGCTAGGTGCCGCCCGAGCGAGGACTCACAGACTCACAGATCACATTCACAGATAGCGCCAGTTTGACGTGCTCATGACGTGGCATATTAATTACCCGCGGGTATTGATTTAACGTCTTCAGGGTGAGAGGTGACCTCAAAGTGCTCCATCGCACAACGAGGGCGCAAGAGGGCCATCACAATTCTACCCGAGCATCACGACGCGGCCCCAAACTGAGTTATACACGCTCCGGCGGACAAATGCATGATTTAAAGGGGGGGGGGGGGGGTCTGAGGGAGAATCCCTACCCTAATATTTACCATTACTAAGGTGTGAAGAGCATCTGTGACGGAAGGGCACACAGCAACACTCCATTATGGCGGCGGAGCAGTCCCACAAGATATGTCATTATGTTTAAATCTCAAAGAGGCAGGCTCCGAAGGAAGCACTGACGACTCAATGACCCATGTCCAGACAAAAATAGCTGACATTTGTGGGCCGGGTGATTGATCTATTTGATGTGATAAGGTTATTTATTGGAGAATAGCAGTTAAAGTATTGGAGCAAGAATCACATCTGTAATGACCCGTTGTTCCGACTGATGGATGAAATCACGGCGGTAATAACTTGCTGTAGGAAATCAGCGTCTGTATTTGTTTAATTCGGTGGAGAGGAACCCAGCAGACGATACACCTCATAAATCCGGGCGCGGCGCGCATTAGCCAGTCTCGGCTGAAGAAACATCCCCAGTAAAAAGGTGCCACCATGGCATAATAATGACGCCATCAAAAAGACCAGGAATTGCGTGATTTTATGTCTAGGTTCGTGACTAGCAGCAACACTATTCAGTGGGATCTATATAAAACGAGAAATCGGGACGGTTCCATAAGGCTGGTAGACAGACATCCTAAATACAATGTGTTGGATGCTGTGCGCCCGATCAATGACATATTCCACCTAGAGCCACCTCCCGAATCGCGCATGTCCTCGGCAGGTTTGTACGTCCTGTAGGTCGGGGTTCGGTGTATACAGGTGAACCACCCTATAATCAGACGAGTCTCACTGAAGGAGGAAACACTGCAGGCCTGCCTGTCATGCCGGACGTGACGTGTAAACTGATCACCTTCACGCGGTAATAGAACCACAACACACTTGGGTTTTTGTAATTTCTAACCGCACTGATAGGTTCATCTATTTGAGACAACTTTTGTATTCGGTTCAGGTAGGTGGGCGTGGTGTTCGTAGCACTTGGTCAGGTTGATCACTCAGGCAAATTGCCAGTTGATGACTTAGATATAGGAAAGACAGGAACCAGCACGCACAAATTGTGTTTTATTTGATCTAACGTCGCCTTGTTTGTGTTTACCATCAACCTCCCTCATATGGATTGCGTCCACTGAATCCCGCTGCCAGTGGCCCCGGGGCAGTGGTTGGGAGAGGGCTTCCTCATACTTCACTATGACCATGCCTGTTTGCCTCGATTCTAGTGGTCAACACCAGGAGTATAGCAATATTGACCAGAAATCGAACATGGCTACCATCAGTTCTGACCGAAGGGGATGGCACACAATAAGATCACATGATAAGCCGGGAGCCGCGCCATCTGGAAAGGGTTAACTAACCAGCAAGTGTATGCGTCGACAGACCTGTTTGTTTGCCGCCCTAGAATGCAATATAGCCACCATAATAGATCCACGTTCATCTCTTGCATTGATACCTAGCCAGGTCAATCGAGACCTACGATAGAAAACTGTGTAAAAGCAATGTACACCAGCAAGTGATTATTTGATGGTAACTGGGGATACATCAATATGAATAATCCGTTCGATATTTCGCATTGATAGCGTACAAAAATGAATCAATTAACCTATAATATACTCTCTCAAAGCACACGATAACATCATCTTCATGTTAAGCATTTGTACAGAGACTGACGAATTTGTTGTTTCATAGAAGCCGATGGCTAATATTAGGCATGCATCCTTACACTACAAGAGGGATCAGCTTGTCAATCAGCTGCTTCAAAACACTGACTTTTTTGCAAACCCTCTAATGATTCGCAGTGTGTTCGTCTCATATAACCCTCGACTGTCGTCTAGTGACGCAAACGGAAAACACCCGCCTCTTAGAGATGACAGCAGGGTAATACGTCTTTCCTAATTAATTCCTTTAAAAATGACCGATTGCCCTCGCCTAATGTGATGCTTTCTGTGTTCCTTCCACCAGTCGGAGACAGTGAGGGATCAAGTAGTGAGAGGAATGGGAGGGGGATAAATAATAAAATACCACAGCATATTGAGTGCCGTTTGTATACCATTATCTCACTGGCACGGAGGGCATTCGAAACATGGAAGAATCTTGACTGATGTAGGTATGTTCTCAGGTCAGAGTTCTTGTGTTTATTGAGCCTAGTTCCCACAGAGCCATAAAAAACATCGCGGTTTCACGGTTTTTGTCTCTTTACAAGGACAAAGATATATCTATACCTTGTCGTATTCCCCTGTGGAGTTAGACGAGTTGTTCTTGGTCGATTATATTTACGAGTTCAATCCACCAACCGTTGCCGGGTTGGAGTGAATAACTGTGTTGGTATTGAGATTATCTGGGCTCGTCTAGCTATTCTTGCATCAAACATCTGTCAAATACGATGAGCGTTGTGTACGATTTTGGTCTGATTAAAACATCCCAGCAATCTGATTTGAACATCAAACACAGCTTATTTTTTCTAGGTCAGCCGCACACTAGAATACAATGATTAGCGGTGAAGCAGAAGCGTTGCTTTGTCTTCAATCCAGACATAATTACATCGTTTCAAAAACCGAACCTATTCGATTTCGAACCATTGTGTAGGTTTTGTGGCTGATACATTGTCTGTTCACGACCCGCTCGTAGTTTTATTAAAACAATAACAGCGCGTAGGCCAATGATGGAGACACGACCGATCTCTAAATATCTAAAAAAGGCTCAGGCCATATCTCACAAAACCCATCTCGGATCGCCATGATGGCTTCTGGCTTTTGACAAGCAACGTTGGTATGCAGAGGCAGCGGATCGGAGTGAGGATTCCCTGTTCCAAGAATGACCTTTATGGGAATCGCACTAACCCTCGCATTTCTCCCAGAAGATGTCAATTAAATGGGCCCCATTAGGGTTCGGATTCAGCAAAGAATTGTGTATCACCACGATGCAAGCTTGCAGCTGTACCATGGGTTACACTTTACCAGGCTCCACCCGGTTAGGACCGTTGTTCTTTAAGTCCTGCCTGCTGGCAAGGATTGTCATGTCATTAGACAAGGATGTGCTGTGTATGGTTTGCATTCACCGCATCCTTAGCATCGATGGGCAACAGCTGGACAATACACAGATACACTCATTTTACAAATCAATGGCAAGTGCTGATGTAAGCAGGGAACCAGTCCTGGTGACCTAGGTCAAGGTGATCATTGCCAATCAAGTGGAGCACGTCGCCCCAATACAAGAAACTTATCAAGTGGCAAGCTCTGCCTTGCCCTACCTAACTACATTAATAGCGCCGGACTTCAAAACTTCGACAAAACTCACTAATTACACTGACTATCATCCTTCGGTGTCGGATTCCAAATATAAAGGATTTATTTTAACTGAGTATGTACTAAATTGGAGGATAGAACTAGCAGTACAGCTGTTACTCAATGAATAATTGTCCGTTGGTGTCACTAGTGTAAAGTGTCTTCCTAGTTAGTCTGCTTCGATGGTTAACCCAATAATTAATCACGTTTGTTGTCTTGCATACCGTCGCACAATTGGAGGCATTGCCAATTGATATATCCAAGTGAAAATATTAATATTTATAGGGCTGGTTAATCAACTGAGCATTCACCAATTCATTTCAATATTCACAGTTAGTTGATTTCATGGTTATGAATGGCGTAACCGTGTATCCAGCACCATATGAGAAGCAAATTCAAACAGTCAACCATTTCTTGGTATCTTAGCAATACATTTCATTGTCAAATCATGCATCGCTCACACAATTGACTCTTCTCAGCTCGCTGTACATTTGATGTTAGATGGGTGAAGGGGTTTACGAGCGGAAAGAGGCGGGTTATGATTACATAGCACGTGGGGGCAGACGGTAGCAGACCGGGAAGAAGCACGCCCGGATAGGGACAGCAATCAGGACTGAAGATCCGTATATCTGTCCTAAGAGGCAATATTAACACAGGGTTCTCGGCCTGCCTGCTTTCCTCAGCCGGTGATAATGAAGACAAATACCCCCGCTTTAGAGCATTTCTCCACAAATACAGCCCCCCTATTCACAAAAATAGTCACTTTTCATTACGTAATCAATAATTGTTTGCTTTGTAATGAGGCTCAAGAGGATTCCGCGGGATGGGCGAATGTTGTCTTACCAGAACGTGCACGCGTCAGTTTTATACCACTGGGGAATAGGTGAGCGATGCAATTCTGTCAGCTCCCTGCCAGCTGCGAAGATAACCTCATAAACAACGCGTAATTCATATTGTAAATAACATTTGAGAAAATAACTCATCGTTGATGGGCTGCTGCGTGGATAACGTAGATAACAAGTAACCTGGGCACCCGGATATCTGAGCTGAGTAGGGACATCGATTACCCAGGCATTATATAAATTAGGTAACCAAGCCAACAGGCTACGGTGTGGCTGAAGTGTCATCAATATGCTATCCTCCTAATATCAATCATACACACAAGACAAGGTCTAATAAGATACAGCTAAATCGCTTAGCTAGTAATGATAAGTTGTTATTGTGTGGTATTTACTACTAACCAAACAAAGTGTTCTGTTGTGCGCGGAGCTGGTGATACAAACCCGGGGCAAACCAGTTAAATCAGGAATTATACAGAGCCGAGGATAACTAAGTGGTCGAAGGGGTGCCTTTTCTCGGTCTACATCGCTTTTTATCGTTATTTACGGCAGCCCTCGGTATAACCAGCTCGTAAATGACCAGCTTCAAATAGGGCTATTTTTCGGACGGTTGCCCCGCAGCAATGCGTTATTGCATCTGTGCATTTGGCCAGACTAGGCACGCGCAGGCCCGTCTCTGTAACCCTCCATCAAACCCAGAGGAGGATGTGTCCACGAGGGTCTCTAAAGGAAGGGCATGGAAACAAGGAAGGAAAATTGGACGAGTAGTGCCGGAAACGCCATCACTGGCTTGTTGCCCTGAAGTTCTAAAATGTAACAAAACTGGGATGCAGAGGAACTTCCGGTATAATTCCATATTGTGTTGACATGACATGGCACGAATAGATCCACTTCTATTATGAAGCACGGGCTTAGCATAGCAGATTTTCATCACGAAACGCTATAAATAATACCCATCTAGCATCCATATTCTGTCAATAAAAACGCCGAGGCCCCTTTTTGGCAAAAGCTGTGTAATTTGTACCATCATAGGATTGCGTAAGCGGAGACTGTATATTGAGATTGTGGTGCGTGCACACAGATGAGCTCCATGAGACACACGCTCGAAGCATACATAAGAGCGGGATTTTCCGCTGAAAATGTCGAGCGTGTACTCTGTTGTTATCATGACAACATGATGGATGCAGTGTCCCACGACCTTTATACCCGCAACGTATTAAACAAGATCACTGACCACTGAACAAATACCAAACCTGCATAAGTAATCGCTATTATTTCACAAACGCTTGACCTGAGTGAAGTCGCTAGACTAAGGCAAGATGCGTACAAAGCCAGCATCTTTGATTATTATGGCAGTATTGCTCGAGATGCTTATGCAGGCCCGGCCGCAGGGATACATTGCAACACCTGTGATGCAGTCAGCCAACAGGCGATCTCTGTATCTATTCCGCGCTCACAAGCCTCCTACTTCTATTCACACTAACCTGCTGTTTGACCGATATTGTCGGCCAGGTAGCAAGTCGCCCATCCCACAGAAATACATTAAGAACATGTAGCAGTCAGATAAACATGACACTTATAATACGTAAACATGAACTCGAGGAAGCCAGATGCTGACTTTATAGTAATACGAACCAAGGAAAATACTTTATCTCCGACAAAATATATGAGAATGATAGCACCGGCAGGATGACTCAGCGTCTAAAGGGTACAATTTCTACATGGAACACCTGATTGAAATATATGCATCAGACTTATCACGATTTGGATACGGTAATGAGGATGACTGCTCATGATGTGATTATGATCAGTTTGAAGCTTTATATTTGTGGTATGTTTGAGATCAAGTGTTGCTGTTTGAAAAAGCGGAGCTGAAATTGCCTTGCTGACAGGGATAGCAGGTCTGAGCTAGATATATTATAGCTGCATTACGAGCTTGTTTTTTTCCGGGGATCTAGCTAATAAATGCCTCAGACGTCAATTTCAAAACCCTAATACTAATAGGAGGAATGGGGCATCCAATATTCTACGGCGTTCACGTAAAACACCCAGCTCCCGTACACCAGGTTTGCCACACACCGTGCGAGTTCGGGCTGCGGCTCAATTTCCCTACTTGGATTAAAAGTCAATTATTCACCGTGTATCATGTACGCCGGACGGCAGACAGTGACCACCGGCTTTGATTCCGCCACAGGTGGTACACATCGAGGCTTTGTGGGGGATGGAGCGTCTTTATGTACACTATCATTGGCTTGTCTATAACACAGGACAAACACCGCTGCTAAACCACGGTCCTGTATACACTAGAAGAGTGAGCCTTAGTGAAAACTGATATTTTTCCCTGACCACCGTTGTAGTTTTCGGGGTGCTACATTGAGTTGAAATTGTCCGGACACGTGCATTACATTATCGATACATCGTCGATTGTTTGGTTTGTATTTCCTCACAGACGTGATGGATGACGACATCATCTTTCAATCAGCTTGATGGCCAGATGTGATGGTGAATACCCGCTAAAATTAATTGTGCCGAAAACTAATAAACTACCGGGGGCAATACGCGTACCCTTCGGCTTGATTAACACGTAAAAAGTTCACCAGTAAATTCCATCACTTTAATAAGCTGGAGGCGAGTGAGAGCGTGTAAAATGGGAAGGAGCCCCGACTTAAGTGAGAACCAAGAAAGCAAACAATCACGATTACATCGTGAATTATAGGCGGAGAAAATCCTCAAAAAGTCCAAGGCAACAAATCGAATTAGTTGTAAGGCACTTGCGTCCAAGCCTATGGAGAAATCTAATATGCTTCACCAGGAACGTGGCCATGCGGCCTTCTAAATTAAGTTTAGGTTACAAAGGAATCGTTTTAGTAAAAGAAATCCAGGCAATATGTGCAAGCAGTATTACGTCTTCGGGTAAGAGGAGTAAAAACATCGTGAATGACAGCTCGCGTCGTTGTCTTATATTAAACCAACCCTGTGACTATTCACCACCAGGAGATTTGTTGTGCAGGCGGGACCGTAAAGCCTGCTTTAGAGACGTTGTGGGATACGATTGCTCGTCTACATCCCCTGCGAATGGTCACGAGAATGCAGGGTTTGTTCCTTCATCTGACCAGATTATCGACTACATGCCAAACGGATGCGGGCAGAGAGAAGCCACAAGCGTGGCAGCACGGCATCGAGGCAGAGCGGTAAAAAAACAGACGACAAGAGCCCGCCTCAATCACGCGTTACAAAGAAAATATGATGATTTGATATGACCTTCGACATAGATCTTACCGATCGCAGTTTCCGAATTCGTGTCACTCGGCCTGAACAAAGGCAAGTTGGCTGGATGATCGATCCAAATAATCAATCCGCTGTGGAAATTCTGGAAAAGGTCAGCTTCAAATACAATGCCTGAATCGTATCGTGTTATGGACTTTCTGTTTCCCCCGAAGTTTTGTAGCCAATTAGATCGGGCATTGGCAATCTAGGCTTCCGCAGCGATCAGGATTCAATGACAAAACTTGAAATCACAATCAGCACTGAGGGGGGAGATGCACTCTCTTGCAAATAGAGGTGAAATAGGACAGCGTATGTGGAATTAATGAGGGGACAACAGGCTTTAAGACAGCGGCTTAGTGTGAGTAATCACATAGCGTCGTTACCTATCACTAAACTAGTGTATCCTCTACTCGACAATGCCACACCGGTTTTAAGCGGACCTTAACGAAGGAGATGAAATTGTAAAAATACCTTGTTATTGAAGTCTCTCCGGCGTGTCTAACTTTAGCCAGACAACCTTTAAATCGGGCTTTTCATTTGGCTTTTGTCGGGAATTCACGTCTCCTCTCAGACAATGGCATTAAGTTCATCTAAAGATCGAGGAGACTGCGAGGAGAAAAACCATCACTCACATGTAGGTACACATAAAGCGCTCTGATATGTTATTATCATTAGCCAAGCCTCCGTGCTGAGTACTCAACCCTAAAGATTATTTGCCATCCTCTTATGGACGTCGGAAGGAGGCTATTCGACTCAAAGAAAATGCGAAATCAACAATCCTTGTAGCCGTATAAACACAATTTATCATCTTTCTAGAGTCAATAGTGGGGATGTATTAGGGTGATTTCATATATCATCACGCGCCAGGCTCTCTTAGATTGGTTTTACTGGGTAGATCTCTACTGCTCGGTGCAACGACAATTGATCCCCCTCCTTAGCCAACTTACACTGTCATGTCAATAGAATATCCGTCTACAAAAAGCCCATTTCTCTACTCTACCTCATGTTTTTTGGGTATAAATATTTCTTGATAAATCCCTCTTACCCAATAATACTATGCAGCTAACATTTCCTGCCAAAATAAACGAAAATGTAAGACAATACGAGAGTTCTAGATTATGCTACTGCTCTTGCAACCTAGGGAACTCTGTAGCGTATTTATATTATCCGCTGCATTATCAGAATCTACAGCCATTTCCTGAAGTATCCAATACATACGGGCCCTAGTAGAACGAGAGTAACGCGCACAATATGCGCGAAGCTTGGCTAATATAATCAACTGTGACGTCACATGCACAGTGATGATGTTCGGTGACGATGTTGACGTTGCCAGGTAATAAAATTACGTAGCTAGAACAGGCACATACATATCATA
>JAXGGS010238406.1:0-15420 GCA_035585475.1 Armandia brevis | reverse complement strand
TAGATTCAAAAATAAAATTATGACCCTCCCTATATTTGCCCGGCCCTCCCAATTCCTAAATAATGACTCGTCCCTTAAACATGTGGATCGAATGAAAAAAAAAAATTATTGATTTTTTATTTTTCATTATTTTGATGAGTAATCATCATTTGATGGGTTCATAAGGCTGCATATAATTAATGATTAGTTTCTCAAGTATTTGAGCGGGCGGCAGGTTTTGGTGTGAAGCCAATCGGTGAGAGCCCCTGCCTAATTGGCAGAAAAAAAACTAATGACGTCCCAGTGTGTCAAATATTATCTGGGTATTGTTCAATAAGTATTTGATCTATTCAAGCATACAGCATGTCTGACACGTCTATGTTCAACTGATATTCATGACAGTTTGATCAATGATATGAAGGGGGTCATGTCAATATAGGGGTTTAGCTAGTCAGTGCGTCTACACTACATTGGCAGATATATGTCGGGACGTTAAGTGTTGAAGCTTTGCTGACCCGAGAAATAAATTCTAGGTAGCATGGAACAGGGTCAAGGAAGAAAACATAGACAGTTTTTGGTTGGCGTAACAACTAAGTTTTATTAGTACTAAGTTAGAGAGTGGGTTGCGTCTTGCCGCTCATAAACGAGAGTGGCAAAACCTAGTTATACATACTGGTAAATATTGTCACGACTGCCCGTAACGCGGCCCGTGGGGGGTGTGTTTTGCCACACTTTTACAAGTGTTAGAGTGGCTTCAATCTTTTCCTGTGGGATAGAAAGTGTTTGAGATATTGAATTAAATTTGATGTCTATCCATGTCATCTTCGTGGCAGGGAAACATGTCTTGTGGCGTGAAAGTCTGAAACCTAAAGACTGCACTAGATCTAGTGCTAGTTTAAATTCTTCATCTTTTCAGGCGGTTGGTTTCATGACGATTGCCTCGTCATCACAGTAGACTATCGCTGTGATGCCATGTACCTGTAAAACGTGAGCTATGGTATTAGATACAGATTGTTGGATGAACATTGCAGCCCTTGCCTGCTCTTAGCATCAGCTTTCCTATTATCATGCACCATAAAGTTAAGGGAAGCCTACAAAGGAAACTTAAAGTCTGAGATGACGCGCCTGAGTATGGAGGCCTTCTTCTCGCGCGACATCAAAGCAGCTTTATGTACATAAGAGAATAGTTTCGCTTTGAAAGGTCCATATAGCGTCTTCCGTCTTATCTCCTTCTTGATGTGGTCATCAACCTGTTTGGGGTGATTCATCGCCGAACCATTGTTAAACGATGTTTTCTTTTCCCACTCCGGATGCTTGAATTGGTCATGCTCCGGGTGGGAAGGGAGAGAAAAATCGAGTCCAATTGGAAACCCGAACTTGAGAAAATCAATAATTTCTTGGGGTATTTTGCCCCTGGCGTGCTTTCTGAGTTCCTTGATGTTTAAGTGTGTACCGATGGGTATTCTACCATTTGTGAAGTTATACCCATGTGTCAATTTACAAGAGTCATAAATGCATGACACTTTTTCGTGCTTCGCTCGGAACTCGTCAGACAAGTCAGGGGGAACATAACCCGGGAGTAAATTGTTGTCTAGTGGATGTTCCGGGTTGTGCCAGAAATGTAAAATTTCCGCCTCCCTTCTGTCCCTAGGTGACATTTCTAATAGTGCAATAACATGATCTGCGTAAATAGTAGACCTGGCGATTGCCGTAAATGCCCACCTCGTGTCCGGATCTTTGGGATTACTCCGTGCGTTCATCGTTTTTCCTTTTAACAGTAAATAAATTTACGTTTGTACTTTCAACGTTGGTTTCTGGGTTGTTTGTACTTTCAACACCAGGCGTTCATACTTAAAACGTTAGAAGGAAAATGTACAACCTGATAGTTCAAGCCCTTCTTGTCATCTTCCCAGTTGTCAGCGGATCCACGGGTGACAGGCTGCTCTAGTCTTTTGGCCGGGCATCCTTCTTGTATGGACACTGCTCGGAGCCTGAACGGTGGTTCTATTCTTTCCCCTTTCGGTTGCAATCTATGCATAAATGCGAAAGCATCTTCCCGTTCAAGTTGTGTGCTCCTGACCTGGTACAAGTCCTGTTGTTCCAGGCGTAACACACATGTTTGCGCTTTTTCGGGGGTCGCTTGCTGCTGCTTTTCCCCGTTCTGCTACTTTGATCGTCATTGTCTTCCCCCGCGTCATGTCCCCACTTCTTTCCGACGATTTTGTTCTTCACCTGGTTTACGAGGGTGGTCACCTTCTTCACGTCTGTGAACTTTAGCAGCCCGTTTTCCGCCTGGATCGCTACTCTCCGGAAGATGTCCGTTCCCTGAAACCATCTTCTTCTTCTATGTCTGCTCTTCCCCATCACTCTACGGCTTTTGTGTTACATTCCGCTCTTACCGCGCGATCTCTGCTCCTTTCTTTGGCTTCGCGTTCACTGGTTGGTGACGGGCTTCACCTGGTTCCTGGTGTTGGCTCGTCGGTTTCTTCGTTGATGAGCCTCTTCGCCGCTTTCGTCAGCTCGGCTTCCAGACGCTGCCTCTAGTACCTCCTGGCTCATTAGAGGGATTCCGGAATCGGCGCGGTTTTTGTGTGCCTCTGCGTCTTTTTGCCCTTGTTCTATCTGCTTCGAAATCTGCTTTTGTTTCTCGCTCTCTTTATGTTTTGATACAAGCTTGCAATTCCTGTTGATCGGGCCTAAATGCTTTGAATCGCAGGCATTGCAGTCCCGTGGTTGTGGTGTGCTATACTTTGCTTCGGATTTACAAAAAAAACAAAAAAAAACCCGGTAAATTCGGAGATAAGATGCTGGGTGATGCTGGTAATTGTACTCCGGATTACACCGTTGACACAGTGATTTTCGCACCTGTGAAGTTTTGCGCGGCTCCGTTGCTTTGATGCCGGAAAGCTGCTTGTTTCTCACGGGTGCGCATCTCTCAACGCCCTGCTCTCTCGTTTGCCGCCAACTTCCTTGGCTCTGACTCCATAGCTTGCAGGTTTGTTTATAAATCTAGTCCCTATAGATTAATCACTTAGAATTTGTCCCACAAGTTATTTCAATTATTTAAGATGTGTATACGACATGTCTCAGTTTGAATGACTGTATGCCTAGTTTACCAATTTTAAAACCATGATTAACAATCTCTAAATACATCCTAGTTTTATTACAATATAACATAGGCGCCTATATTACAGTGTTTAGAGCTAGTTTAAATTTGCGATTTTCTTGACTTTTTCATTGACATGTTCGGATACAATTAATGGTTCATAGTCTCAGAATTACATGAATGTATAGTTTACTAGCTGTCGTTACCTGCGCTGCGGGTATGGCTAGTAACTATTGGAACTATTGCTAGGTTTAATTTAAACATTCCCTGAGAGCATCTCCTCTCCACAACATACCAAGTTATCCACTGTCACAACCATTCCCAGAGAGCTCTCTTACAAGTTTTCGCTTAGCGAAATTATATATAGATGATAATATGCCTGATTTAAAACAAAACAGATAATATTAAATGTGAATATGATTTTTGATTCAATTTTACAGTTTGCCCTCGATGTAACTAAAGTGACTAATGTAGACGTATTGTCTCAGAATTTACTTGAGATTTACTAGTAACTCGTTGTGCGCACACACATTATATAGAACACCTTAAACCTTCCTTCGACAAGGACCGGTGTAGAGGAGATGGTTAAATAGACCACATTCTATTTTTCCACAGAATATCAATAAATTTTGTTTAGTTTAGAATCATCCAATAGATTAACCGAGACGAACTTGTCTAAAACCCGACAGATTAAATATTTATCTCGGTCCATGTCATGTTTTAAATCATCAAATGCTTTCCAATCATGTAATACTTTGACAGTTCTAGAAGAGGATTCCTCTGTAATTAAACCCCACAGCCACTTGCGTTCAGTTTTAAGCGCAATGCATTCCTCAGGTTCCTCAGAATGCTGTGAATAAACAGCGTAAACTAGATCTACCAAATCGCTGTATTCTCGTTTGTAAAGAACAAAGAAAATATACCGCATGTCCATTTTACCACATTCATAGTTTGCATGAATTTTGTTGACCTCGCCACACCTTACATTCTCGTAGGTGCGCAGAAGATCATTGTAATCTTCATCATGCATTGAATGAGTCTCTTTTAAGCCTTCAGCAATAAGTAAAAAGTCGGTAATGCCATATTGCTCATTTACATCAACAGTTTCTTGCCAAGTGTCATTTTTATAAGGTTTCAGTTTATCCTCAAACCGTCTTAGAGCAGGTACATTATACTCTTTCATGTACAGCGATTGTCTTAGAATTCGTTTGAAAACTTCTTTTGAGTCTAGTTCAGATTCTAAATGACAGCTTATTGTTGAGGGTTCATGATCACTCTGCATTGACTTAATTCCGCCTCTTTCCAGCACCGATCTAACATGATCTTCGACAAGACCATGGACAGCAAACCCATTTAAAGCCTTATATTTAACATACTCATCTCCTTTATTCAGCATTACCATGTCCGGCTGAGAAAAGGGAACTTCCTTAATTCGTTCTTCCCACTTTTCATAAAATCCCCCGAGCGTGCTAGCACCTTCTTTAAACTCCTTCTTCTCTATCCTGGGAATAGGAATTGCCTTCAATGTGTATTTCGCGAAAACTACGTCTACTTTATCCGTATCCGTATGCTTTGTCAATTCAAAACATAGAAAAACAGGGAGAAATTCCTTTCTTTTAAACTTGGCATCAATGTGAAGTTTGCTATCTTTTTTAGTAAAGAAACTACGGTAGAGAAGCGAATTTAAATTTAGTCTCGGTCCAACAATACTTTCAAGACTCTTGACAAAATTAGGCAAATCAGTTATATCAAAGTATTTTCTCAGTTGCAAGTCTTCCCGGCAGGTGCATGTTCCGATATTTTGCAGCTGACATTCGAAAGATCTAAATGCCTCAGTATGCAGATCCATGTTGGATATGGTTTGTCGAAATCCTGCCACGGCTTTAGCAATTCTCTGCGATAGACTTTCAGCTAGGGATATGAATACAATTGAACACATATAAGAAAAATATAAATAATACATAGAATTAACATTACACAGAAACCTGTATAAACAGATACAGCGTCAAGCATGAATTAGTGTGAAATAGTTAAATAATTTCAAGGTTCATAGGGTTTATAGAAATAGCTAGGCCCATAAAATTGTCAAGTTGTTTCTCAGGCTTTTTTTGCTGAGGGAAGGATCGCGGGCGGCAGGTCAAGTTTTTTTGGTCAAGAAGGGGCGGCAGTTTTTGTTGTTGTTTTTTTCTGTAAAATTAGGGGCGGCAGGTTTTTTAAATTGTTTTTTTTTCGTCAAACACCTAATAAAAAGAGTGGGCGGGGGGTCTCAGGCTCATGCGAGCGGGCTTGAGAAACGTCTTATTAATTTTATATGGCCCTACATAGCTTTGGAGCATCACGAGTTCATTGAGGAAGGGAAGTATACTCCATAAGGTATAAACAACATAATAACAATAACTTGAAATCTGTTCTGTGATTTGTGGATTATAGGACCATATTTAAAGGTGTATGTAAGATGGTACACGCTCAGGTGAGTACTAGTTGCCTGCTTATTTTGGAACCAAGGGATTAATTGGCCTAATGTGGAAAATAGGTTGACAGGTGAGCTTACTGGGTGAGGCGCACCGTTGGATCACGGATATGACCATATATGCCAAACCTCGGCATAGTGCCTGGGGAGCCTGATCATATCCTTTGTATCTGGTGGCCGGTGTCTGAATACTTGTTAAGCGCTGGCCAGGTATCAGACAATGCGTTTTTGCATTAATTGGCCCAGCTCAGAATTAAAACAAAGTTGCTATTCATATCATCATGGGTTATAAACCAATTAAACGATGAGTTTTATATGACTTGAAGGATCAGGGATTCACACATATATCCACCTACCGCTTTGCTTGACTGCAGTGGCTGTGTCCTGGATTCCATCTTTGGTTATGCTCAGTTGAAACTGATCTGGATTCAGACGAAATTACTTGTAAAATCAACTTTATAAAACCTCTACTGACGTCTAATCGAAAGTGAATGTGTGCCTTTTCAAGTCAACCATGGTAGATATACCTGTTTGATAACTGCAAGAGGCCTTTGCTGTTGATTTACCTGGAAAATTAAAATATTGTTAAAAGAAAATCCCGAGTATTTCAAACATCAGTCAAACTGAGATCCGCTTTATAAGCATAAATATGACACTTACACGAAAGCCATTCATTAAGTTCTCTATCATCAGGAGCACGCCCGGTTCGCAGTTGAACAACTCGAGCTACATCTTCTTGGTTTGGTTTTAGGTACTTGCCTGTCTCAGCATGGCGATATACAGGAACCCTATGACAGCTGTACCAATCGGATGTGTTTGGTGACCAAAAGCAACATTTCTTGTCGGGGCAGTAGGTAAAGCTGACATCATATGGGAGAGTTTCTGGGAAGCACAATAAATATATGGGATATATCATCAACAATTGACGATTGTCATTACTAGTATCTAATATGATTAACCTCTTACCCGCTTGCAAATATTGTTTCAAATTATCCAACTGTTCATCAGATACGTGTATGGTGACACTGGCTCCCAGTAGTGAATCAGCATTGATTTTAGCGGTTTTCAGCATTCTATCCACAAATTGTCCATTCTTCAGATGCTGCTGAAGCAGCTCAGCTTGCACCGTTGAGTGGACATTGAGGGTTATTTTACCTTTTGCTTCAATTAGTGCTCCAAGTTGTCTCATTTCATCCTCTATTTCCTTTTTAGCAACAAGAATTCGCTCTTTGACCCGAACACGGTCCTTCTCAGAGCAATCCCAAAAATCAATTGTCAAGGTCAGCCTTCTTACTTCTGATTCTCTGCCGATCTCTGAGTTAGCTGAAATGTATTAGACTCAATCAAGTACAGCATGAAGGGGTTGCAGTACGATTATTTATATACGAATGGCTTTAAGCATAACATAAAGAAGCCAAATTATTAAGGAATCCTGAAATTAATGACAAAATGTGACACTAAAGACTTGTAACAAATGATGGATAAAAACTATGATAAAACGAAAATTGTGGTTATCCACCTAGGGTACAGATGCAATCATAGTTATTGTCCTTCCGAGCTGGTGTGATGAGGGTCGACAGACTGATCGAGAAGACGTTTTATATGTCAAGTATTGCACTACGCATTATTTGTACTATTGTTTCTTTGCAAAATCCAATGAGGAGTCGGAGAAAAGATATGATTGGCCTAACAACTACTTTTCGTATCAAATAGTGTTGTGCCGTTCGCAGGCACACACCTTTACATTATAAAAGCCAACATTTAGGTTCTGCATCGTGAACCCTTGAGACACAATCCCCCGTCAAGTAACCTCGTTAGTTAAACTATTCACAGTTAGGGAGGCCCTGGGTCCGTTGGGTTCTCCCAGTGCACCATATGCCCAACACTCCTGAATGGTTTATAATGTATACAATAATTTACATAGATAAATGTGATCAGGAAAACGCATTGTTTTTAAAGCCTGTAAACCGCTTTGATTTATTACCCTCGCTGTAAACGTGTATCAGTAACAAAACCACTTTAAATCTCGTCTTACATAAAAAAAGGGTGAGGAATGCGGAAAAATGGAAAAAAATAAATGCCAAAATTCACTAAGTGGGAAATCTGAATGGGTGTGCGCAACTGAAAGGCGATACTTTAACTGAGGGTATTAACAGCTATAGAAAAAGATTAGGGGAATATCACATCTCCGTGTTTGTCTGCTCCTTTCAGAGTACAATATATATGATGCAACTGTATTCCAGGTGACAGGTGAGGCAGTAAGCTGGCCGCATCTCAATACATTTGCCGCGCCTGAGGCAAGTCTTCACTTTTCGGTATGCATCCCCATCTATCAACTCCATGCACGGTCATTTGTCACAATGTTTCTTGGCTCTCATTCATGGGACCAACCTAGGCTAGAAAAGTCTCTATACAAGATTCGACTCAAATCAAGTTGGGAGGGCTAATATATTAGCCATTAGGACCGCAGCTAGTTATTCATTATAAATTATCAATAGGTAAGAATGCTTGATGGCCTAGCATTTAGCAATAAGTAAATTTCCCAGCAAGCCATGACAGGGTTTGAAAACGAAATGATTATGAGCTTGGCTCCAAGCTTCTCCCTAATATTATACAATCCATCAATAGAAATATACAATACAAATTTATTTATGTAGCGATAGTAACACATCCAAATGGCCAAATGTAAATGAGATATAGCTATTTTGATATTTGATGCCCTTCACTAACTAATGAAGACAGGAAATGGTCAGCAGCAACAATCTCACAACACATAATCAAGCATCTTCACTTTAAGATGAGCTACATGTATTTGAGGTCTGGCCATAGTTGGATCAGAAATGATTTTCTAATAATTTTAGTCTTTTTATTGTACAACTTTAACTTTGTGGCAGCATTATAACATGCAAAATTGATTCTGGGGTCATTCTGATGTTCCTCTTCATTGCTTTACCAGAGATCTTCTTGCTCTAAATGAAATGAATGTTTAAAGATCTGGGCAATTTTTTTGGTTTAATTAAAGAATATACCATTCGCGATATTATGAATAGCCATGAGCATATAGATATCATGGCAACCATATATTGTGGTGATCATAGATTTCATCATTTGCGCTTTCATGGTATTCATGTAATAGGGATAAACTGGCGCTCTCAAAACTGACAATTATACTAATTGCCCTGAATGCGCCTTAGCCTATGCTCATTATTGCGCTCCTCTTGATACATTTGGGATTACACAACAAAATAGTTCACAAATTTTGGAATAGTAATGTCTCTAAGAGGCTTATATCGTTCAGATTCCGATTATTTCAAGCTAATAATTCATTTCTTACTGATTTATTGTGCAGACCTCTCAGCCGGTATTTAAGTCGCCTATTACTGTGTTTTATGATTGATTTGAAGTGTGTTCAAAAGAATCCTTTCTTAATAGATTAAATTTCCCTGAAGAAATTCACAATTAGGTGGCTGATCATGACAAGTTATGTTCTAAAGCACAGGTAATAACCATGTAGGCCTAGCCACTAAGCTATTTCAATGGCCTACAGAGGGCAGATATATATATACGACTTTAGAATCTGATTTTAACTCAAAATCAGGTAAGAAGCGCAAGATATCCGCCCATCTGGGTATTTCAAACATGGAGATAGGGACATTTTGACAGCGTCCCTTAATCCTGATTGGTCAAGCGTCCTATCACCCTAATTTTAATACATGCAGTGGAATCTATGAATGAAAAGTGTATCGATGGTCACCTTGACAACGTAACGAAATGACGCTTTAAAAGACGCTCCATTATGATGACTCGACAGTTGTCAACATTTTCATTTTAAATCGATCCGATTTACTGTTAAAAGAAAATAATCAATAAAAACAATACAAAAACTAGTTAGATCATATCATTAGCTATTGAATGATCATATACGACGTGAAGGGAATCAACTTGAAAAAAATCACTGTCTAAAAATAAAATACAAGTTTCGCGCATTCGGGATGAGTCATACACCTCGCCTTTTTTATTATTGCCACATATAACCTTCAATATTGGAGGGTTTTTTCTTGTAATTTTGAATATTGTTGGCGAGTCAGTCGTTGCATCTCAAAAATTAAAACAATTTAGTCTAACGCAATGCTTCTTTGAATGCCAGCTAGTCGAAGTTGGTTGCCAACCGGGGTCGAAAGAAGTAACGCATATAGCTGGAATATACCCATGAATATTTTCAAAGATTTTAAAAATCGATTTTCAAAGATTTTCAAAGATTTTCAAAGATTTTGAACAATTAATTGAGATTGATGTTAGTGACCTACAAGTTATAGCTTACCTTTTTTGGTGTTAACAACACTGCTCTCTAATTTAACGTCTCTGTGTGTCAATCTAGCATCAAATTTGTCCAGGAGTGGGGTGTGGGGAGGAGGCAGGTTGCTTTCGCGGCTGACCTGAGACAGATGCAACTGGTTCTCGTTTGTCTGAATTAAATTAAATCAGCAGTGTAGAAATATGCTTGATTCAAAATAGATTGAAGAGAGACAGTAAGGCCCTCTATGCCCAACTTCAAAAAACCCTAAATGTATTCATATTGTTGATCACCTCCTACCCACATTGGGGTCGAGTCATTATTTACCCATAGGGAGGGCCGGGCAATTTTCTGAAAATCCGATGACCCTCCCGATGGTTCGTAAAATAAAAATTTGACCCTCCCTATACAACGCCCTAAAAAATTACGACCCTCCCTATAGATTCAAAAATAAAATTATGACCCTCCCTATCATAAACTGGCTAATAAATCATCATAAATGTAGTTCAATATTCAATAAACATTGTCTGTTCTTGTGTAACTATGAAATATTAATAGTAGAATGCTTTATACAGTCATTCATTAAAAATACTTGTTAGTTTAGTTGAATAGTGAATTATTACACAGATGGTTTTCAGTCACTGTCATATACTTCATAGTAATGAGTCCGGTATGTGTCTACAGCTGGCTGTTTTAACCTATCAAGAATTGACATTTTTTTGAATAATCAACACTCCAACCTCTTAAAGGTCATAAATATAAAAGCCTGTCAACTTTTGGACATTGTCTATCTTCATATGGTCAAGAGTAACCTGCTGAATGTTCCATGTGTTCTAGACACCTATGAAGAGATCTCTTTTCTGATTTCCTAGCATTCACAGCTTGTCTTTTTTTGTCTTCACACTCTCCAGTTCTGCCTTGTCATTTTTCGCTTCTTGGAAATAAGTGAATCATATATATTGGTAATATCGTCAATCATGGTTCTCAATTCTAGCATAGAACCATTGAATAATTCGCAAGACATTTTGTGTGGTTTGCTCAGAATTTGACCTGTCTCATCATGAATCGCTGAGTTGTGTGCATTGACACACTTTTCAAGCTCAGTACACAAATATTTCTTTTTTAGACAACTTCCTGCACTTAGTCTCTAGTAATCCATCATGTCTAACTCTCGTTTTATCATGCATATGTCTCATAAGATGTCCAATCACTGCATCATTTTCACTGATTAATGAAATATATATTATGTCAATGCTTCCAACAAGTGGTTTTGTACTAAAACATAAGTTATTAATATACACAGTTTTTAAATTTGGAACCAATTAGATAGCTTGTAATAAAAAAAATTGTAAAAAACTTTATGACCCTCCCTATATATCAGTGTAAAAACTTATGACCCTCCCTATATGCCACCGAAATAAATTATGACCCTCCCTATAGATTCAAAAATAAAATTATGACCCTCCCTACATTTGCCCGGCCCTCCCAATCCTAAATAATGACTCGACCCTTGAATAGAACAATGGAAATTCAAAGTTTGAGGGTCATGTCAGTCACGGTTATAAAGGTTACAGCTGTTATAGATAGCTATAGACGACATGTTCACTGTATACCTTGTGACTGTTAACTTTCTAGTGAATATGCCATTGATAATATGGCACTGTATAACTTAGACTAAACCCATAACTATTATTATAACATAAAGGGGAACTCAAACTTACAGCACTTGGGCTGCTCGTGATGCTTTCATTGAGGGGGAAATCTCCTGGTGTATGCGCAGATGCTGAAACTTGATGGGCACTGCAGAAGACAGACCTGGCATCAGCGTCTGTGTCAGTCTCCAGTAAATCAAAATTACTCATTGAAGTCGGACCGTCATCTGTCAAAACAAATAGAGGAGATTCATTCCTAGTGTTTAAGTTAAACTATGAATTTACTATGTCTGATAATCTGTTTGCCCCTTGATTGCTTTTTACTAATGCCAAGGCCGATATATTTCCTGATTGACAGTGATCTCACAACATATTTATGGGATAAACCGTCCATCAGTTCACATTCATCATCAAATTGCTTGAATTTACCCAGTTGACAGATCTCGTTAACTGCCATTGCATCAGGCGATTCAGCGTCATTAATGCAGTCTATTTGAATGCTCCTTTCTAACTCTGAAAGAAAGAGCCATTAATCATAAATACACATTACAAACCGGTGACATATTACCCTATACATATCGACATCTTAATTCTTAAGTAAAGCATAGTCTAACCTGTAAGGTAGCTGATAAGTTTTCTCTCCAGAATCAATTTTACAATACACGTATTATAGTGGGCCTTGTTCATAATGTCCAATAAAGCAAGAAATTGTTCTTTACTTTTCCGCTGCATTATATCAAATAGAATGTTGATCCCACTCCCTTTAGTCGGCCACAAAGATAGCTGACCACAAGTATATTGAGTTACTGGTATTGTTTCCATATATCTCATTGTAATAAGCAAAATGTTCAATTCGATCATTCTTCTGAATTTCTCATTTTTCAGATGGTCTTTATATTCATCAGACATTCGTCCGGCTCCTTTCAAAAACTCTGCTTTAAGGTTTAGAAATCCTGTTAATTGATCATCGTTAAATTCCTTATGACTTATTAATATATTATTAATAATGTTAATATGTAAATCGTCAATATCCTCGAATCTCGAACGTATGATACGTTGTGAATCCTCATTCAGCCCAAAAAACTTTAGCATTAAAATATGGGACTGTGGCCATTCATTCTGTTCGTCAGGCGGACCCAAGTAGTTTTCAAGGATATCAGCTGAAAGTATCCCGAGAAAATACATTTTTTAAATATATGCAGTTAACAAATATCTGATCGTGTATACCGGTAGAGATCTAGAGAGGGGCATATATCGTTACATATATAGTGACGACCTCAGGCCGGCCGTTACGCCGTTACATGCACTGACAAACGTTGGAGAAGCGCTTTCTGTTAACATAATTAGGATAAGAGTATTCATACGGAATAAAGGAAAATGTCTCAACGTTAGTATGTATTTGTAGGTCAGCATAATACAATTGTAGACCATGGGAAACAATCATACCTATAATCTGTGCTAAAGCGCTTTGATTTATTTCCGGATTCCTGAGGATAGATATAAATTTAACAATGTCATCAACTGTTCCTTTAAATAGAGCATTGCATATTTCATAGTTTTTATCATATGGAGTCTTCTTGGCCTTAACATCATATGCTTCGTTTACTGTAAGAATGCCCTCAGCTTCTAAATGGCATATTAATGTAGTGGAAGACTTCAGGTACTGACAAAGACGGGGTTTGATTTTCCGCAAATTCTCTTGCAGCAGATTCGGTATCAACGACATGTGTTCTGTGCACAACAGCTGTCCTAAAACGATGAACAAAGTAATTGATTAGCTAAGAAAAATTGCATCAATTGAGAGCGTATATTTTCACTCTTTGCATAGAGACAGTGTACAGTAATTCATTTAGATTCACTTGTTTTTTAGCTGATGAAACGTCTTATTCCATGTTAGGTCTCCTAATGAACATAAAATGTGACGTTTTTACAAATACACGGAAGTAAGCCTCGGTGATTTCCAATCAACGACAGTTGAATCGATCACGCATAAGTTTGCGATACAATCAGACACATTGAGTAACTAGGGGTGTGACAGCAGTTGCTGTTAATTAGTTGGTTATGCAGTGTCCTATTCATTGTTTAGGGTCAGTTTCATACTACTAACAAGATTTGGGTACCAATACTACTTAGGCCCCATAAAATTATTAAGGTTATCTGTTTTTTAGGCATTTATTTTGCTGAGAGAAGTAGTGTGGGCGGCAGGTTAAGTTTTTGTTTGTTTGATTTTTGGCCAAGGAGGGGGCGGCAGGGTGTTGAATTTTTTCTGTGAAAATGGGATGAAGAATATTTTGTTGGGTTTTTTTCGCCAAGAAATTAGGGGATGGCTGGCCCGCGAATCAGTAGGGGCGGAGGGTGCCTTTTTTTTAAACATCCTATTTTTAGGGGTTTTACGCACATTTGTGGGGTATGTTGTGTGAGAGTCGGTTTGGGGATGTTTTTTTTTTTTTTTTTTTTCTTCTCCAATGCTATATAGGGGTGGCAGTTTTTTTTTTGTTTTCTTCTGTGAAATTAGGGGCGCCCGGTTTTTTTTGTTTTTTCTGAGACACACCCAATAAAAAGAGGGGGCAGGCGTTATATCGAGGCCATAAAAAATTAATAAGTTGTTTCTCAGGCCCCGCCATCATTTTTATGGCCTTTGCATGTTTATTTGTCTTATGCTTACGTCATATCACTTGTCCGGTGTATATCAAGGAGTGGTTGTCTCACCGCTATGTTAGGGAAGCCACATGTGGTCAAACCTGAGTGACCCGCACTGGTCAGATGTACTCACAACGGATTAACATAATTGTTTGGTGATCAATCTGTATCACATGATATGGAGGCATGGAAGGCTCTTTCGAATCAGCTAGCCGCGAAGTAGCACCTTGGAAAAGAAGTACTTTCTCAGGAACATGGTCGAAGGCAGGGACCTGGACATACACCTCCAAGACATTCACAACAGTAATTGCCACTGAATAGATATTCCACCCAGCAGAAGGGCCACCATGCTAAGGCAGTAGCAGAGACATCCGACAAGGTAATTTTCTGTGCTGCCATGACAAAGAGCCTTGGCAGAAACAACCCTTGGATCAGATGTGGGACCAGACCATAATGACCGACTACGAGACACTGCAGAAAGGACAATCGGTGCACCTGGGGGACAGTCATGTTGTAACCACTATCGGGGTAGGTAGAGTGTGCCTGGTGTTGTACCATAGGGATGGACCGGACACATACACAACTCTTTCCCAAGTCTTACACATTCCTGACATGTCATGCAATCTGATGTTTGTCCATTCTATCACAATGGATGGTCGAAAGATGTCCTTTGATGGACACACCTGTGAAATTGAGAACAAAACTTGTAAGACAATCACAGCCGGGAACCAAGAAGGCGTGGAGGAGTGGAGACCGCATGTGTTGCAGTCAACAACAAAGTTGATCTCTGGCATCAGCTCCTGGGACATCTCACTCTCACCTTCAAGAGGAACAACGAACCAATCATTGGCTACTTGGACGCCGATTGGGCCAGGGACAGGAACGACAGAAAGTTGACCTCCGGCAACATCTTCATGCTGGCTAGTGCCGTTATCACTTGGGCAAGCCACAAGCAGACCTTGGTAGCTCTATCAACAGTAGAGGCCAAATACATCACCCTTGGCCTGGCGACACAGGAAATGACATGGCTTTGTCATCTCCTCAGTGAGTACGGGAACAACATTTCCCAACCCAGTTTCATCATGGAAGATAACCAAGGGGCCAACGACAAAGAACCATGGCGTGGTTGTCGCAACGCTATGTCAGTGACACCACTTGAGGTCACACCTGAGTGATCCACATCGGTCAGATGTCACGTGATTCCAAGAAGTAACCACCAATATCCTAACATAGCTATTCGAAATTTAGATTACTGTTAGTTAGCAAGAAGCCTCCGCAC
>JAXGGS010238295.1:0-15428 GCA_035585475.1 Armandia brevis | reverse complement strand
TGTGTGCCAGAAGCACGGAACGACCACCGCGGCCCCTGGAAGAAGTCCGGTGGCGCGGTGCGACTTCCGTGAAATACTCGTTGACCTTGACCCAATTGGCCGACCGAGATTCCCTGATTGAGATCTCGGTGAACGGCGTGACCTGAGAAGCCCCAGGATTCTACACAGGCTCGCTTGTATACATTGAAGATTGCACATTATATACGCTTCATGATTGTGACTTAACTAGACGTGTAGGCGTGCAGCACATGTAGCATCTTGGTCGAAATGATATGTTTCCGTGAAGTTTGGTCTAAATCAATATTAAATTTAATAAAATCTCCGAGATTAGTATTCTACGGAAACACGGAAACAGCACAGTCAAGATGAATGCCGGATGTGCGGGAAAAGGACGACAATATGGCCGCGCAGGAGTGCCATACATCATTATCAGGACATTATTTTATACTCACTGAATCGGTCACTTAGAGGAATCGTTTATTCTTTATTCGTCCTTAAATTATAGTTTTTAATGAGAAATAATGCAGAATTCTTACAAAGTTACTAAGTGATACACTTTGAATTATTGAATTAAGCACAATAGCAATTATGACCCAGGCATTACAACGGCTTCTTCAAAGAAGACGATTATATTTGGTTGCATGTTAATTTATAATTTGTTTAAACTTGTAGACATGGTCAAATGTAATGTAAGATAACTTTGAACCTGTTATAACACAAGTACCCAGAAACTGCCTAATTGAAAATATTTAAAATTGTACTTACAGGCATGCGTTGACTTTAATTTTACCATGAACGTGAAATCAAATTAGTTGTAGCAGCAATTTAGTAATCACATAATATAGGCATGAATTCCATGTGCTGAACATTTTGGTTTGACATCTGCTGTCTCAATAACCTATCAGACGAATACCAGTATTCGTGTTTGATACCAGCGGGAATGTAACAGATGCCAAAGTATAAAGTCGAAGCACTCGACCTGACACGTCATGTTATATTCAAGAGTTGACTGCTATTTATATGATAAGAATACTGTGTGTTTGTGCACGTCAGTAAAATTCTATGTAGTTGTATTGAGCTAGTTTTAATAGTATTGTAGGTTTAAAAAATGTTAAGTGATTTTTTCGAGACAATAAACATGCATCTCGTACCAATGGTCCAGATATCAGTGGGTCAGACAACACGGAAACTATGATAATTGGTGTACAGAACATGAGAGGCTACCGGTGACCATCCGGATGGTCAATATCAATGACAGTGAGGCTTCCATATGCGTTTTCTAAATGCCTCCTATTGCATCGACAAACCTCCTGGAACGTATTTGTTCATGTATTAATTTTTTCCAGAATAACAGCCATTTACACGACTTCGACCTTAGAAAATCTTTTGCTGGTTTTGTCTTTTACCTTCGCTCATTCGTAAAATGATCAGATGATTTTAATATAACGTGAGTGTTAGCAGATATTAAAAGGGAGACAAAGTTAAGGAAGCATACTTTCAATCAACCACAAAGTGTAATATACATTATTTAACACAAAAAGGCATTACGTAATGCTTTAAAATGTAAAAGCAAGTTCCAGTACTATCATCTTAAAAGGACTGGTGACAGTGAGCTATCATGGCGAAATATAAGGCACATGTTTTGACTAGATTACGTCAATATTGGCTTATATTGGCTCATATGATTATGATATTATTCAGTGCAGAATAATGATCTTGACTTTATACCTTTGTGACTTCAAATCACATTGAACAATATGGCGAACAATACACGAAGAATCCAGTTAAAACCCCCAACTTGTGAGAAGGACGAGTTGTCTGAAATTCTTCACTGCTCACTACCATACCCCATTCTTCAATCAGAAAATTGGCACTCATAAATGACAATTTGAAATGTGACAGTCTGAATAAATTCCAGGTTGAAGCTAACCGTAAGGAGAATTTTTTTGTCAGTATGCCTCTTGAACGGATTCAATAGGTGCCCTGCCAAATATCTTGAATTTTTATGTAGCTTTTTGCTGATCATTATGTGATAATCTGTCAATATAATAATGATTTCTATTTCAACGGGTGCCAATACATATAAATTAAAGTCGTATGTGGAGGAGCGGGACATAACTTTCACAGACATTTCAAGGACAGAGCGTCCATTGTGTTTTTCCCTTTTAATATGAAGCCGTCATCGTGTAATGAAATAGTTATAGCATGACCAATATAATATAGCCCTTAATCATCTAATGGCTCTAAATATCTGAGACAACATAGTATGATCTAAAAAAAAGGTTGCTAGGAGTAATATCGCCAAAATGTATTGTCAACCTCAACAACATGAGTAAAGTATCCAGTTGTACTCAAGACGTGCGGAAAAATGGGGACAAAATGGATGCACGATTACAATACACATGCAACGTGTGTTCTATCAGAACTAGGTGTGAATTCCAGGTGCCTTGTTGCCTCGACATTTGCTGTTTCAACAACCAATCAGACGAATACCAGTATTCATGTTTGATAAAAACGCGACTATATGTGATGTCAAAGTATAAAGTTGAAGCACTCGACCTGACAGGTGATGTTATATCCAAGGATTGACAACAGTCTGAACAGTGTAGGCTTTATAACATACATGTGTAAGATGCGCGGCTGATTACCTGTACACATCTGAGTACGAGTCAGTCGCTCATCTTGGTAATTGGCAACTGTCAACCAAGTTGGCGCGCTGAAGAAGGTGAGTGCATAGTGCGACCGGAATATGTGCTAGATGCATGGAACGACCACCGCGTCCCTGGAGTAATCCGGTGACGAGGTGCGACTTCCGTGGAAATACCTGTTGTACATGACCCAATTGTCTGACCGAGATCTCCATTTGGAATATTGGTAAGCGGCTCAACTTGTGTGGGCACGGTGCGGTATAAGATGGCGCGCTTCCGCCCATACAGCACTCAGAGTTTTGATCAGATCCCAAATTGTATTATGTACAATCGTACTTAATAAACAGGAAAGTTCCAAGTTCAAATACTTTGCAGCTTGTTATATGTTATCTTAAGCCCGAGATTCTACATATAATTGTTACAAGCTTGCCAGGAGGATCTGTGATGATTGTAAGCGGAACCTGGATGGAAAAAGGTCAGTAAACGACAGAGGCTGACCGATGGCAGGCAATGATGGTCATGCAGCAAGAGAAGCAGAGCTGTTGGCACTAGTGGAGCAGATCCCAGACCAAGCCAGAGTAAATGTTGCAGAAAGAAGACGACAGTTGGACAAAGCACAAGACCCTGGAGGGCGAGGAAGAGCTCTGTTGAACCCACTCTTCATACAGGGTGGGCAACCACAAATACAACTAGACTTACGACCCCAACTACCAATCGAGAACCAGGGAAAAATTAGAGTTCTTCAACAACAACGACCACCACGAGGCAATTGACATTAATAACAAGGAGGAAAACCAACCACCATTAGCAATGGAGCAACAGGTGGTCGAGCAATTGGTCCAGAGCATCAATCAGCAGACCATAAATCTAGCTGATCAGCAGCTGCTGGCAACCTACGCAGGGATCACCGGAAGTTGCGATGGATCAGTGGCAGACGCGATCCAAACCTGGATCCATGAGGTAGGGCTTTGTGAAGGTCTCAGAGAACCGGGAAAGATCAAGGTCGCGGGACGAACGGCAGCGGAGGAATTCCGAAAGGAACTGGAGGACTTCATCATTACATACCGACCGGTCGATTGGGTCAATGATGGTAACGCGTGGGAATCAAACAACACCCCTTTGGCCCAGGTAGTGGATCACATGATTCCGGGGTTCCTAAGTGTGGATGAGAAGGAGTATATGAGAGGAAGACTGGACACCATCAAGCAAGCCTCCTATACGATCCAGAACTATAACTGACAGGTTCCGAGCAATAGCTGACGTGGCTTACCCTTAGCAACCAGAAGGAAACCGGGATCCAGAAGCTGTAATGATAGTGCTCGACCACTATGCAAAGGGCATCTACCTTACCCACTACTCAAAGAAAATTGTGGCCAAGCACCCCCAATTCGTGAACTAAGCCCCAGCATGAGGTTCGGGGTATGTCTGGGTGGGGCCAGGAATGGTTCGAGCGGTTAAGTAGAGCAAGTCGTCAAAAGGATCCCATGGAGATAGGAATGGTCGATCTCCAATGGACAGTGCCTGCGCCGGAAAACATCCCAGCCATCACTTTGGATGTGGATGCAGGTAAACATATTGACGTGCTTGTCAAAGCGTTGGGAAAGCACGGGAACTTATTGGCTGACAACATGGGATCCATGCGGGCGGACGCAGCGGCAGCGTTGAATGAGAAGAATTTCCACTGCGTAAAGAATGGAGACCCCAAGAAAAGAGGACGTCCAAGAAAAAGAAAGACCGGAAGGAGCAAGGCTAACGGTTGTGCTACCGCTGTAAGACATATGGACACACTGCGAGGCACCTAAACTGTTAAACTGGCATGCTGGGGAGTAGATGTCCCACCTACCCGACTGGACAAGGACGAGGGGTACCAACCCTTGGGATTACCATGCAGGGATGATTTCATGGCGCTGATTGACTTGGGAGCCCAAATCTCATTGATGTAATAAGCAGCATATCGTGCGATCCAAAGCTTGGCCCGGATGGTACACCCCTTGCATGCTATGCGTGTGCAACTGCATTCGGTAACCAGAAACGCCCTTGTGGTTGTCGGGAAAGGAGCGATTTCAGTAAGACCAAGGAGGAACATGAAAGAACTTGATGGCAGTCTTTGAGTGCCTCAAGAAGAACCACTTGCAGACCAAGCCTACTAAGTGTACCTCGCTCAAGGTTCTCAGGCACGTGGTAGAGGAACATGGCATACACATGGATGAAGATAAGTGTAATGCCATTAGTAAGATGCCACAACCAACAGACCCGACTGAGGTGAAGCGATTCATGGGGGCATGCAATTATAACAGAGACCTGATACCAGGATATGCGAGGCTAGCAGCACAAATCACAGAGCTCACAAGAAAGTCAGTGGAATTTGTCTGGACAGAACAATGCAAGGCAGCCTTGAGGGGAGCTATTGTCTGACCACTGTGTTGGGTATCCGGATGTGAACAAGCCTTACAACCTGTACACTGATGTGTGTGACTACGCCATGGGCGCGGTCCTGATGCAGGAGAGAGAAGACGGGAAAGAACTGGCAATCTATTACATCAGTCACCAGTTTTCCGATGTACAGAAGAGATGGGCCACCATTGAACAGGAGGCCTATGCGGTCATCTACTCCATTGAGAAGTTGAGGCCGTGCCTCTGGGGCTGCCCAGGCGTTAATGTTTATAGGGATCATAAACAGCTGCTGACTCTGTTTACTAAACAGATGAAGAACACCAAGATCCAGAGATGGGCCATCTTACTCGTCGAGTATAGGGTGACCATACAACACATATCAGGGGTTCATAATCTCCCTGCTGATTTCCTGAGCAGGCTGCGACATGATGCCGCACTGGACTTGGGAATTTTTGTGGTGGACGCCCACGCCAGCCTGACTTACCTGGGCTACGACGACTACCCTAGAACAGATATGTTAGAAGTACTACGATTCGACGGTATAAAAGACAAGTTACTGAAAACTGAGCAGCTAATCACCAGTAAACTCGAGATACCGTTTTACAGTGACCGATATCTGAAACAAATCTATACTGGATCTGTGACCAGATCTCTGATACAGGAAATAAAACATGTCCCCTATCAGTCCCCAGAACAGTTACAATCTTACATCAGGCTCAGCAGTCAGGAGATAGATGATAAGAAAGCTGATATCTGGGCATTAGGGATGATCATCTACATACTGCTACATCCAAACTTTAACTTTCCATACTAAGAAGGATTTAGAGGGAGCAGAGAAATTAGAATCTGAGGATGCCCCTTGTCTACCTATGACAGGTAATAACGACGATACTGGGACTTTGTCAACATTATACTACCTGTGTACACAGTATATGCCAGGTGATAGACCGAGATATTTCGTTCCAGAAACATATGAATAGTACCTTTTAATGTGTTTTAGCTTTGTAATGATTTATGTCCGTTAATTTTACAGTTGAATCTATTAGATTTAAAACAGATGGATTTGCTACTCTTTCGTTTGCCATACTGCCCTGTCAATGGAGAGTTTATGACCGAGGCGATGCTAATGCAATCAGCAGAATGATGAGTTTAAAAGGACCCGGATTCAGAATACGTATCGACAGGAAAGATTACGCCATCTATATAGACAGTGTTACAGGGCAGGGAGCCAGAGAAGTCATAAATAGACTAGAGGCAGAGCTGGGGGTCTGCAAGTACACTTTCCCTGATGTATGCTCTGAGATATTAAACTCAGACGAGTTGCTGGTCTATATAAAAACTTTACCGACAGCTGAGGCTGATGTCACCGGTAAAACGGTAACTATTGCCGCTCCCAATGATGCTCGGGATAAGATACTTGATGACATTGTACGGTTTGTGAAAACAAATACCAACGTTACAATAAATGGTATCATCCCGGAAGACATCAGTATTTACTTCAGACTGTACGCGTCAAGCCTGCACGTCAACCTGAGACTTGAAGATAACATAGAAATGAGATTTGATGGAGGGGCACATCTGCACATAATAACAGGACGTTTAGATGCAGCAGAGGCCTCCGAAACAGAGATAAGAAAGCATCTTGGGACGTTGGGTACCAGGCTCACCATCATATGTACTTGTACATATATTTAAACGGACACACATTTTTTAATGTCATATGATCATGAACCTCATACAATCATGAATCCATTTAATTGCACAGATATAAATTGCACATCGTTCCTTACATAATAAAATGATACACGATTGCCTTCTGATGTCGAAGTCCTTATTTGTTTTTGCATTTTTCATGTTTAATGATCGGCTTGTTATCATCTCTACTTTCATATACATATATATGACCAATCTAGCACTTCAATTGTGATTATGAATATGTATCTATCCAAATAAGTATACTATAAAATTATATATAATATATATTACATCACCGTAGTGATATCGGACCAGAATATCACTTTTCAGTCAGGCTACATGTATATTGACTGTTTGTGCGCTTTATCATTCAAATTTAGAGGCCGTGACTTTACGATGAATCGATTTTGACGTGAAGCCGGGTACTTTATATCACTTTTGACGTAATTTAGTTGTTAATTGAGCCTATTTCTAATCGATACAAAATGTATCACAACTTGTCTTTACCTTGAGGTAAACAAAAATGTTATCTGCTGGACTTTGTGACAACAGGGAATTAGGGACTATTACTGCTAGAATAGCTTACTTCAAATGGCATATCAGAAATCATACCTTTCTGAATTAATGGGCATGCAATACTATTTAATATATATTTATTGCCCCCTCTTTTTATTGGGTATATTGCGACAAAAAAAAGAAATGCCGCCCCTAATTTCACAGAAAAAAACAACAACAAAAAACCTGCGACCCCTAATTTCACAGAAAAAAACAAACAAACCCGCCGCCCCTACTTCACAAAGTTGAAGAAAAAGAAGAAGAGAAATTTAGAAATAAAAAAAAAAATCCCACACCGGCTCTCACATGAGAAATACCCCTTAAAGTGCCTAAAACCCCTTGAAATGGGCCAAATATTAAAAAGAAAACACGTTTCGCCCCTACTGATTCGCCCGCCGCCCCCCTCAATTCCTGGTGACAAAATAAAAAACAAAAACTGCCGCCCCCTTTTTCGGAGAAAAAAAAAGAAGAAAATGATAATGACCTGCCGCCCACACTCTTCCTCTCAGGCAAATTAAAGCCTGAGAAACAACTTATTAATTTTATGGGGCCTTATAATCACCTAATGACTCGGGCCTAGCCTAAATATCTGAGAAAACATAATATGATCTAAAAAAAGGTTGCTAGGAGTAATATCGCCAAAATGTATTGTCAACCTCAACAACATGAGTAAAGTATCCAGTTGTACTCAAGACGTGCGGAAAAATGGGGACAAAATGGCTGCACCATAGTACTTGAGTTTACTGAATGTCATCCATTACAATTTGTCGTTACTGGATCGACATAATCATAGTTACCTAGAGCGAGTTTGATCACATGCATATAATGAGATAGGTATATGGTAGAATACATCAGTTTTAGATTAAAGATTATCATTATTTTAAATGATGGAATAAAAGAAGATCATTTCAAAATGCAGCATACACTTATTCTTAGTCCTAGAAATATCTGTCCGGTGACCTCAAATAATAATCCCGGAAACATTCACTAGCCAAATGGATGCACGATTAAAATACACATGTAACATGTGTTCTATCAGAACGTGCGCTTACGTATATATCGGTAACCAAAATAGTAAGTAAAGGTGGTAATACTAAATACAGGAGTAAGCCAGTACTCACAATTTCTAGGTGTGAATTCCAGGTGCTTTGTTGCCTCGACATTTGCTGTTTCAATAATCTATCAGACCAATACCAGTATTCATGTTTGATAAAAACGCGACTATATGTGATGTCAAAGTACAAAGTTGAAGCACTCAACCTGACACGTGATGTTATATCCAAGGATTGACAACCCTCTGAACAGTGTAGGCATTATAACATACATGTATACATGTACATTGTATGTATCATTTGTAGACTGACACGATAAACCACATTAAACAAAATGGCGGGTAAAACCCGAAGAATTCAGTTGAAAACCCCAACTAAAAGAAAGGACGAGTTGTCTGAGTTCCTAGAAAAGACGATTGCGATTGTTCCCCATTCTTCCATCAGAAAATTGACAGCTTTAAGGGACAGTTTGAAATTTGCCAGTCTGGAAGAAATCGAACTTGATTCTTGTCGTACGGAATTTTATGTTTTTCTCAGTATCCATCATTCATGAACGTATTTGACATGTGTTCAACAAAAGTTCTTGAAGTGCTTTATACATTTATGCTTATTATTATTTGATCATTTGTCAGTAATATTGATTTGTTATTTTAGCGGGAGACAAAACTTATGTTTTGAAGTCTTATCCGAAAGAACCGGACACATCTTTCATAGACTTGTTCAAGAAGGACAAAGCGTTTCTTGTGTTAAATCATCCTAACCTCGTGTTACCTGTTTTTGTGACTGTAAATCCCCCAGGTGTGATAGAAGAATACATGAGTTACAGATTTTCAAGTGGAACTATTGTACATACATTAGATGAACTATTAGCATCACCTGATGCCACGGCAATATGGCAAATGCCAAAAAACACAACGCTGAAGATTACCGAAGGCATATGTTCCGCACTGGGATTTTTACATGAACGAAAGTTACATATTGGTAATCTTAGTCCAAAAGCTGTGTATCTTATTGGCGCCCAGAATACCAATCTAATCACCAGTAAACTCAAGATACCGTTTTACAGTGACCGACATCTGAAACAAATCTATACTGGATCTGCGACCAGATCTCTGATACAGGAAATAAAACATGTCCCCTATCAGTCCCCAGAACAGTTACAATCTTACATCAGGCTCAGCAGCCAGGAGATAGATGATATGAAAGCTGATATCTGGGCATTAGGGATGATCATCTACAGACTGCTACATCCAAAGTTTCATTTTCCATACGAGAGAGAATTTAGAGGAAGCAAAGGGAAGGATTTACGAAAGTTTCTTAGTAAGAAATTAGAATCTGAGGGAGCCCCTTGTCTACCTATGACAAGCGATAGCGACGATACTGGGACTTTGACAACATTATACTACCTGTGTACACAGAATACACCCGGTGATAGACCCAGGATAAGCACATTAACTGCTGGGTAAGTGGCTTTAATGGCAATAATCATGTTCAACGATATATCACCTTGTAACTAACCCTTATATCAGAGATTGGCAGTGAGTGTCTCCTGAGAGTATTATGCTAATATGATGTAACTGCTCACCCATTATTCTATGAAAAAGATTAAGACTATAATCGACTATATTAGATCTAAATCTATTCTGCCTAGGATATAATTGGCCGGCTGCTTCAAAGTGTAAAGATAATTAATTCTTGCGTCTTGATATCAATATTTCGTTCTGGAAACATATAAATAGTACCTTTTAATGTGTTTTAATGTAGGTTGGAATGATTTACGTCCGTTAATTTTACCGTTGAATCTATTAGATTTCAAGCAGATGGATTTGCTACTCGTTCGTTCGCCATGCTGCCCTGTCAATGGAGAGTTTATGACCGAAGCGATGCTAATACAAGGATCACCAGAATGATGAGTTTAAAAGGACCCGGATTCAGAATACGTAACGACAGGAAAGATGACGCCATCTATATAGACAGTGTTACAGGGCAGGGAGCCAGGGAAGTCATAAATAGACTAGAGGCAGAGCTGGGGGTCTGCAAGTACACTTTCCCTGATGTTTGCTGTGAGATATTAAACTCAGACGGGTTGCTGGTCTATATAAAATCTTTACCGACAGCTGAGGCTGATGTCACCGGTCAAACGGTAACTATTGCCGCTCCCAATGATGCTCGGGATAAGATACTTGATGACATTGTACGGTTTGTGAAAACAAATACCAACGTTACAATAAATGTTATCATCCCGGAAGACATCAGTATTTACTTCAGACTGTACGTGTCAAACCTGCACGTCAACCTGAGACTTGAAGATAACATAGAAATGAGATTTGATGGCGGCGCACATTTGCTCATAATAACAGGACGTTTAGACGCAGCAGAGGCCTCCGAAACAGAGATCAGAAAGCATCTTGGGACGTTGGTTACCAGGCAAAAAGCGCTTCCTCACCCCTTGTTCATCACTTTCTTCAACCAAGCGCAAGGAATGAAACTCATTAAAGATATGCAAGCTATCCACCATCTTTCTATCAACATCGACAGTTATGGTAATTTATGTATATAGGTCTACGCTTTCACGCATACAGCCAATAGAGAACCTGTAATGCCTTTGTACAATCCTCATACATCTATGACATTGATTGTTATACAGGGTGTTTAGTAGGGATTGGAACCGATATTGCGAATGAAGCGGCAATTACTGGTTTAATGCAAACATGCCAAGATCTTTGGACGTCCGAATCAATAGGCCTTACGCACGGGTGTATAAACCAATTGGTAATATGACTTCAACCATCAACATAATAATGGTTGTATCTCACATAAATCATCAATATGATTGTTTTATCAGAAAGAGGAACTGCAACATATGGAAGAGGATTATTTGGTAGAAATTTCACAACGCCCTGGTGTGATACAAATTGACGGTATCAAGGACCATGTGTCTTCGGTAGTGTCTAAAATCTATGAGAGATCCTTGAATGTGCTCAACATAGAACTGGATAATGAAGAACAGGCAAAGTTAGAATTAATCCGACGACAGGTGAGGAATTAAAACAATTGCCTGCACTATAGTTGATCATGATTAATGGCTGCCTTTAAATCCTGATTCTCTCATTCTAAAATTGATATTGTCCAAACTTGAGCCATATTTTATTTCTTATGCTTTCTGTCAGGTTTGTTGGAGTTGGAAAAGGGGAGATGATGTCATTCCTGTTAGCTTAAAGATTAACGCTAGATTAGAGAACGCGTTTATTAATGATGAGAAATCGGTGCATGTAGATGATATACTCGGTTCTCCTGGAACGGTTGACTTAGTGCACATGACCGCTGGCAGTAACACGTGTATCATCAGACAAGATTTAGGTATTTTGAAATGAAATTGTACATATATATGTATGGAGGATTTCAAACAATGTGTATTGACCGAAGGTATAGATTTTCTAATCGTGTGATGATGTCACCGTATTTCAGCCGTAATGAAGCAATCTGTGTCACTGCCATCCTGTAAATACTACCGACATTGTGCTGACTATTTGAGTGCTCTGGCTATCCCAGGTTAGTGGAAATTGATATGAACATACATGTATACCACATCCTTCTTGTTACAAAAAATAATATCATTTTTATGCATGTGGGCAACAACTTGATTTGACTTTAAAAAATGTAGCCACAAGTTCTGACCGTGGCTTGTGTACTAGAAATTTCAAGTTTTGCCGCTTCTTTGTTTATATCAAAGATGCTTACCTGGATTCTGCATTAGACGAATGTTTATGTTGTAAATGTTACCATGGAGACAGATTTAAATCATCAGGAGAACCTCAAGTCCTCTTCTCCCAAGCGACAGGATGGGTCAGATTTGGATTTCAGTAAGATCTCAGTTAATAAATATACATTTATTGCATGGCTAGGTAATATTGGACATTACTATTACAATTCAGCTCGACATGTATGAAACAGTAAGGTGAAATAACATGCGTGAATTAATAAGGTTTGTTTTTTTTTTTGGGGGGGGGGGATATATCAACATATTTGATAAGTTTGATAAGTCATATCCCCGGCGAATAAATTAACGAGATAAAGTATATATACCACGCATAAGTTGATTATTGTGGGTATTGTCACCTACAAAATTGAGGTGGTACCAGGTACCACCGGCCCATTTTAAGTCTGGCTATGACTTAATTTTTCAAGTTTTGGGTCGGAACATATGCATAATGTCGAACATGTCCGCAGACCGATTTCTGATTCATGCTTAAGATACAACTTCATGATTGAAATGTCATTTACAGATTACCTCCCCAAGCGGAAGAGATGCAAGTTCTCACTAAATGGCATGTGGCTTATCACGGTACCAGAGCTCCCAGCCTCCTGAGTATACTCAGATCTAAAGATTTACTCATGCCAGGTAAATATTCAGTTGGCCTCTGTCAGGTTACACATCACAAACCAAACGTCCCCAGCTTATAATACTATTCGATTAATCATATTGATTATAGATGACGTAACTATTGACGGTGTACATCTCAAACCTCCGGAGGGTCATTTTACAGACGCTAACAAACCAAGTGGTTTTGATATCAGACAGGTGTTTGTCACACCTTCTATTCTGTATGCAGCTCTGCCTGTTTATGCCAAGGTCGAAAGGTTGGTATGTTCGTGTGAACTACATCTGATACTGTTTCACAATGACCTGGTTCTGCCGTTACAACATTTTGTGTATAGTAATTCGATTCAATTTAATTTCTAGTTTTAGAGGGCGGCATGTACAGCTCGTTCTTGAAATGAGAATAAAACCTGGAGCTTATCAGATAAAACCAGAAACAGTCGGGCTGCGGAAACGGAATAGACAACTCGAGGAACAGATTCCTAACGAGGAGCTGGAGTGGTCAACCAAAAACAGAGGGGCGACCATGATCGTAGCTTTACTAGTTAAGATAGCAAAATAACAATGATTTGCATATATTGAACATGTTAGTTCAGCTTACAGTATATTATAATTCTTACCTGTAATGTTCTGATCGGTTGAGGAGATAAGTTAGAACTTATTTCACAACACATGGATTAAAATGAGTCAATATCACGCTACCACTCAAATCTATATAAAGAAATTAATATGATTACAAGTACCTCTGAATTTACACTTGTTATTATGACCCTAAATAAACGATATGAACCATCCAGAATGTTAATAACATGCAGTGATCATGAATTTAAAGGTTGTCGATACTGTTAATGACATTGTATTAAAGTCTCTTTATGCGGGTTAAAACTTGCTTGGAGAAGTCGAGTGGCTATTAGCCGAACAATAACCTCAGACTGTGTTGTAATTTTAAACGACGTTTTGAACACTGCGCGGCGATAGCATGACGCGGCATTTGCCAACGTATGCTGCACCGGTTCTAAAAAGGCATGCGTGGCATCTTCAAGTTCGATTTGTAAAATATGAATAGAAATAGCAAGAACCCATGTTTAGGGGAACTCCGATGTAATAACCATACGTTTCTCGCGTACACACACCATAAGTACGGTTACAGTGAAAGAGTGGCACAGTATCTTGGAATACACCTGGGAAAGATAATCACAAATTGCGGAGGTCGAATCAACTGTATACATTTTATGATGCCCGATGTACAGTTGAATAACAATGCTAGTCAACGATCAGACCATATGTACTGTGCATAATAATATATCTGGGTACTTTGACTCTTTTGGGTGTGATCTAAACTGTCACGCATTTTTCATGAGGTCGGATGTACCTTGTTCAATAACAATGCTAGTCAAAGTTCAGACCATATGTACTGGGCACAATAATATATCTGGGTACTTTGACTCTCTTGGGCGTGTTCTAAATTGTCTAAACATAGCTTTCTGCGTAACTAATGAGTCAACAGTTCATGTTGAAGTGTACATCTTCAGATAATTGATCCCACATCTAAAACCAAATTATTAGCGTATGCGTGTAGATCATATACCAACGACCTAATGAAGTCAGTTTAGCTGCCATGACGAATCCAGTCTTAATCACGATATATTTCCGTTGTTAAAGAGCAGCGACGGGACCGTTAAAACAATATTCAGCCCTAGAGCTGACGACTTATCGGTACATCCGTGTCTACCGACGACCTGGGCGTTCACGCATCAATTCCCAGAAGTTAAGCCTACGTCGACGACACGTCGTTATAGAAATTTAGTTTAAATCGACGACCGGCTCATCGAGGTAACCTGTACAATTCCCAAAATACAGTAGGATGACAATATTGTCTCTTTCATGGCCATATATATTAGGCTGACACAGTGTGTTGCAAAGATCCAGATAATTTAGTAAAATTCGTAAAAAGAAAAAAAAGCCTTTGTTAATTATCCAGCGTAGCATACTCACAACGGACACAAACACTCTGTTAAAATATTACACACTATAGTTTTGAGAAAAATGTCCCTTTAGCTAAACATTAAATCATTTTACAAATCCTAATACACAATCATAGAGTTTGCATTGAATAGCAAACATCTGCGACGTTGTTGGGAGCTTTCTTATTTGTGAATAATGATATTAAGTGAAAATAAATCTAACAGATACATATCATGGCATACAACCTACACGTCTGCAGAAAACTGTGATTCGAACGCTCTTTTCCATCCCTTAATCATAACGATTGCAAACTATTATGTATATATAGGCCTACCTAATGTTTTGTCAGCGAAACATAGTCGCCATTATTGACAGGGGTATAAAATATGAAAGACTTTGCGCGGCGAGTTGATATTTATATTTTATATCCAGCCTTTGACAAGCCTGCATTTACGGAGTACATGTACATGTACATCATAGTGTCTATCCATTTTACGTCTGCTTTTTGTACCCAACATAGTGTAAGTATCAGATAAGAAACCGCTGATCAAGTGCATCAAAGGTTAAAATCACATCAAGGCCATCTGCGGGCACATAACACAATAACGGGACCTGTTACAACCGAGTGCAGGGCATTGTCAAATTATGACATGTTGACAGGGTGTAGAATCCTGGGGCTTCTCAGGTCAACATATAACAATAAAACTTATTACTTTAACATTCCTGTGTTTATTGGGT
>JAXGGS010238073.1:0-13613 GCA_035585475.1 Armandia brevis | reverse complement strand
GCAGGCGTGGTTAGTGCATGTAATGAGATGACATGAAAACAAGGAGTTGTGTAAGAATGTTAGGTGTAGGGGCATGCTGAGATTGGAAGCAGTAGATACCTTGCTCACCTGCGTCGGAGACAGCTTCTGGAACGTTAACTCCAGCAGCGACCTGCATTAGGGGCGGTGGATTGGTTCCCGCCCCAACCACTTCCAGTAGAATAAACAGGGTGTACCAGTCTGACTGGGAGTGGATGTTAGCCGCGTTCGTCTTCAGTAGGTCGTGCAGTCCGTACGCTACCTGGCGAGTTACACTGTGTATCAGCTTTGGTTTCATCATTAGTAGTATACGCAAAGATGTCAGCACCTGCGGGGCTATTTCTTCTCTTCGGAGTAACCTCACTGAGAGTCTGAGTAAACCGACGACAGCTCTCTCCACTAGGAAAGAGGTCTCACTGGCGTTCACAATCAGGTTATACAAGTGGTCCCTTATATTCTGCCAAAAAGGTCCGATCCGGTCTCTGTAATATACAAACAATCATCACGAGGGGCCTAAATATGTACAAGGTATGCCATCAGATAATCTACAATCCAATGTTTACGCATAAATAAGATCAATAAAAGTTGTAAAGTTGGATACAAAAAAGTGCTATGTTTTAAAGTTTTGTAGAATTACTACAATGATGACTGGAATGACATATTACCTGTTTTGTAGAATTACTTTAATGAGGAGCTCGAGGAAGAAAACGGAAGCATCGTCGCTACAATGTGTTCCGTTAGAAATAGCATCGTCAATGTCAGGGCAGCGAGAAGCGAATATCAGAGCCTTAAATATAATAGACGCATCATGAAACATTGCAATCAATTAGGAGTTAAAACAATACATTCAGGAATTAACAAATATTGTTTATAATGAGTGTCAGCATATATATGCATTGTAAATATGCATTATTATTATCGCATGTGTACAGTTATTATCTAGAAGACGGCAGTCTTAATATGAGGGTGGGTGTAATGAAAGTGTAAAGAGATAGCTCTTACTTTAATGAGTTCCTGCAGAGAGTCAACACGTAAGAATTTACTCTCTGATATCAGTTGTTCTAGGTGACAGTCCTGCACACATCGGACAGCTCGGCGGCTTGACTCCTGCTCTTCAGGTGTGGGGCCGCGGGGAGCAGGGGTTTCAGAGAGTGTAAAATACGAGTAAAAGCTACTCAAAACACCACTGTCGCTCCTGATATTAAAATGACAGTAACGATAAACGACCACGTATTGTATTTAGGCTTAAGCTTATATTTGCAAATATTCCATAGATTCCAGTGCCCTAAGTCATTTCAGTTGAGAAGCAAGCATGGAATACCGTAAAACACATGGGTATCATATATTTGATTACCTTTGTGGTGTCGCTTCTTCTCTGATTAATGATATTCTGCCTTCATCAGCCAGGAAGTCTTCAACTTTTACTAAGTTCTGCAATGCAAATTTGGAAGTGGTGAGAACAACCTTTACAAAACAGTTAGTACTTTTAAAACGTTAGACGTCTAAATTTATTGCGCTCGGGGTTATTGTACTCACCTCTGGCAGTAATTTGGCTCTGTACAATTGTAGCATACAGTCTAGTATATTCTTCCATCCCTCTCTGAGAATGTCACCATGTCTGTGAGCCAGCGCAAACACAGTTCTAGCAGATAACTGAGCTTTAGGATTCTGTCCAAACATACTCGGGATGTTTTCGCCAGCCTAATCATTTCAACAATGAAATTCATTGTACACGTACATGCTTTATATAAACGTTTGGAGATTTACTGTTGGGGATCTACTTAACACAACAGTATGAGACATCTACTGCGCGATAGCGATTTGATTGGTCTCATTATTGGGACAAACATTTAATGTACACTAACATAGTTTATATCTGAAGCAAAGCACAGGCTTTGAGTATCTTATAAGTGTAAGTGAGGTAGTACGCACCTCGGCAGAGTTGAGTAGTGTGGTAAACTTGCACAAAGAGATGACCAGGTTGTCGAACACGTCACTAATACCGTAGTGAGCGGAAATCATGGCACACTTTCTAAATCCCGACACAGCTTTCTGTATAATTGTCTCGTCCAAACTCTGCAAAGGCAAATGATAAACCTATAGATAAAAATATCTAGTATTAACATACAATTTAATGCATCAAAGCTGATCCATATTACCCTTAAAGTAAACAAGAACATAGAGTAAATATTCGCAATCCCATACGCTTACTTATATAAGCAACTTTGATACACATTTAAAGACAGTAAAGCGCCGATTTGCTTGCAAATAGTACATACCATCCAATCTCCAACCTAAAATTGGCAGTTCGTTTGTAAATATTCACGGTGTATGCATGCGAGTAGATGTGGATAAATGATCAGTCATTTATCAAAGTAGTATTTGGCGTTCCTAGCACTCGCGACCAGTCACTCAAATATGTGTACTGGTCATTCCTTTACCCAAGTGGTGGTCTCGCCGGTTTTGAATTCAATTTAAACGAGAGTATACCGCGCGAAAAAAAATCGTTGCCACTGCACTGATTTGTTTTTTACTTAGCGGCGCAATTCTGAACGCAAATAAAACTGCTCGGTAACTGAGTTTAGACTAATATATAGTTATGTCAAGGTGATTTATGACAGTACCTTGTCGAAGACGAATGATAAAGCGGCTACACTCGGTCCCCACACGATGGTAAATAAATCTCGGTCGAACGATCCGGTGGGAGCGTGAATAAAAAGACCGTCTTTGGTGGAGCCTCGTCTCAGTAAAACCTTCCACAGGTACAACTCCTTAACTAGACCAGTCTGCTCGGCCGGCATCACTATCTCATCAGTCCTGTAAATAATCAACATACAATTCTATAATATCAGATTTAAAAAGTGATTGTTTATAATCTGATCGATACACTAAAACTTTAATTTGGTTTGTGGTTGACGGTTTACTATCAAGACGTATATCTGGTACTAGTACATGTATATTGAATGTGCATAGTTGTCGAATTTCAGGTTTATGAACAAACTTACTTGACAGCTTGATATATTTCATCCAGCATTTCCGGAACGAAATCCGCCCCACCGTTCACTCCTTTGACATTTTTCCTAAATTGCTGTAAGATAAGCGTATGACACATGTACAATAAATGTACTTACTGTTACAGATAAATGCATATGCAGCAATTGGCTAGTGACTTAAATCGCTTACGATCTTCCTTAATATGCAGTTTAAATTGTGAATTGATAACTATAGTGAGCGAACTTTTAACAATAATAAGAAAAAGAATAGACATATTAGAAAATGCAATGAAGCGGTATTCGATTGTCTCCGTTTTCTTCAGTTGTTTACTTAAGAACATTTATATACTCACGGGCACGGTCATGGGAATGTTTTGTTTTTTGGCGTTTGTGTTGTGTTGATCCACGTTTAACATGATGACGGCGTAGGCCAGAGTAAATGCAGCGTCAGCGTTAGCAAACGGTTCATTGTTGGCTTTCTGTAAATGAAATGCACACGTAAAAGAATGATGGTCATGCAGAATTTCGAAAGTCATTCAACACATAAAGAAATTCAGGATACTGTGAAAATGTAAGCAGTCATGATGAAGAATTCTACAGTGAACTTGAATAGGTTTATATTAATCAGATTGTATAGATGCATGTACTCGTCTTATGATATAGCTACTCTAATTCATTCAATATACATTGTATCATCATAAATGCTGTTAATCGTATATACTTACATGCCAATGATCGGCGAAGTGCTCTAGAATATAAGATATGACAGGCGCCTCTCCCGGTAGCCTGAACGTTTCAAGATACATTCGCAGCGCTTCGTCTAACCGCGTATCCTCAAAATTAAACGATCTGTACGCAAATCAGATGAATCGTTTTATTATGAAACCCAATTAAGTGCTCACAAATATGAAGCATATAGACATTTGAGTAATCCGTTATCATACCAACTACTTACAAATGAAAAACAACTATCTTTAAACATCAATAAGCTATAAAGATCCCGTTACACTTAGTCAGGGTAGTGGCGTTAGTAATAAGATCAAATCATTTCCATACGACAAATTTATAAATGATCAATTATAATTAAATTGAATCAAGTTTTCAAACAAGCGGCACAATCAGGTCAACTTACTTTTGATAAGCCTCTAGAACTTTGCCGTTTTTCTTGTTGGCAATGAATTCTCCCAGCTGTTTTTTATCTACTTTGGGATTTTCTTTGATGAACTGTACTACTTGTCCGGGGTCGAGAGGTGTCGCGAGCAGTCCGTGCTCCTGTAGGAACGCCACGCCCTTGGAGGGTTTTATATTAAATTGTTCTGTGCCGGTTTGATAAAGCTGTAACGGTGAACGAGTCGTATTCACATGATGCTTAACAAATTCAGTGTAGTTTCAGAAGGATGTTATAGATAATAATAGAAATACCACGGGAGATATAGACGGTACCGCGAGTGCTAACAGCGCGGCTTAAGTTCAGATTTTAACTTAGAAGATACATTTCATGATCAATCGTCTGTCGTAACTCGTGTTATAATCGGCTACCATACTCGACATGATACATGATTGTATATTTGTAATGTTAACCTTTTTCCTATGTTTAATGGCTGCCAGCTCCTCCTCCAAGGGAATATTGGAGGACACTTTCATTCTGTTAGGTCTAATCTTGGGTCCTTTCCTCACGGGCGCAGTTCCAGCAGCTAAGGAGAACATTTCATCATTAGCTATTAATCTCGCAACATTGCACCACTGCACTGTGCTGAACAGAGTATTGCAAATAATCGTTTAGATAATAAAACAGTGGCACACATCTAATTAAATAAATACCATTTGTTTCAGTGGAGTCATATTGCACAACAGTTATACAAACATGTAAATATCTATACATTCATCTATAAATGAAATTTAACGCGGTGAAGGAAATAATAGAAAGAGTGACTGATTTACAGTGTTCACAATACTATGTATTACACTTATACTACTATGTAGTGGTATGGTAATAGGGGAGTTATATTCATACCAGTCTCTGAATCCTTGTTGGGCATGCGTCCAGCCACACTGTAGCCAGATGGGGGTGGGGGAGGGGGCACGGGGGCCTCTCCATCTCCCTCAGCCACTTCTGTAACAGTAACCATGGTAACTAAGTCATGTGGTGCGCCAGTTAATGACTTTAGTTCAAACCCTGGACCTAAACTGATCTTTTCTGGGACATGCTCGTGTCTGTGTGCTTAATACAGGGAAACTACGACTAACACTGTCACTAGTACTGACAAACGCGAAATGTGAAGTTATTGTAAAAGTAAAACGACTAACTCTAAAATAACATTCATATCTGCATCAGTAACATATGGAAAAGGACAACGAACGGAGTTGATTGAAAAAGATCCAACTCTTTGACGCTTACAAACCACAAAAGTACGAGTGCGGTAAATCATAGTAACATGAATACAGTATGAAAAGTATACAATAAGTTACCTTCGCTTTGTTGGTGCGTAATAGCAGTATTAGAGTGAGTTGCATTTGTCCTCGGGCGGTCGCCTTTAGCAGCGGTATGAAGTACACGGTGGTGACAGTGCTGCTCGATGCTGTCAATAACTGCAAGGAGGGCATCCAAGGATAACAAATGTGTGGTGAATAACCCAGCCACCGGGAAAGCGTTCTGAAATAAATCGAAAAACATAGTAAATAATCTATAAAACTTTCTGGAATATATTATCAGTCTGAGAAAACATCAGAGAAAGAGGTCAAATGGGAACCAATAATCAATACAATTCATTAAAGGATCGATTGCAATAATCAAATTGATTATTGATACAAACCTTGGATAACAGTTTCATTAAATCTTCGAACAGGTTGGAGCAGTAAAGATCACAGTCGTAATTTAGGTAAAGTTCTGTGACAAATCCGGGCATACGCAATAGTTGTACTGTCGATTCTAAAGCTATCTCCCTCTGCTCGTAAGATACACGGGGCGACTCGGACACAATCACGTCCATAAGTCTACTCAAATACATCTGAATTTCATAAAAAGTACAGTAATGATGAAATACATCTACGCACAACACGTACACAGACAGCTATTGCCTTATATAAATGTAACAATGATAATCATAAAATTCTTCGATCTTACCTCTAGTTGGAATTTCAAGTGACTTCTCATGGATTCAAATAGCAAGAAACACACCCGGATGGAGGCCGCAAACAATGAAAGTCTTTCTGATTGTAACAACTGTAATTTTAAACAAACACGTATAAATTATAAATTATGTTTTCATATGCTTTTGTTTTTGGCGCGACTTTGGTGATTATCAGGAGATACTGACAGACGTCAAATTTCAAAATAGCAAAATCAAATAGTCTATAATATAACCGGTACTTTACATAATGGTGGATATGAAGCGGAACTCGGAGAATCAATTACGCCGATTCATTAATTAAGTACAGTTACAAATTAGATCACTGGCTGCTTACGAAGAAAAGATATTTGCACATGTCGTCCTTGACTAGGTGAAGTAGTGAGTTGTAGGCGGGCACGTGATCGGCCCCTGACTCGAGCGCCACCGTGAGGAGACTCAGTCCCATGTGAACCATGACGTCAGTGTTGTGCCGATCCAGCGGGTTGGTCAGGGAAATCAGGAAGCGGAACAGCTCACGCACGCATGGTAATCCATAGGGAATCGGCGGGCTTGTCCCTGAAAACAGGTATGATGATCATGTCATGCCGACTACAGAGCAAACTGCCTCTGGAGACCCGAAACGTTAACACATAAATCACGTATATGTACCATCTTTTCCTTGACCTTGAGTGAACCGGACACCACGAGGATTGACGTATTCGGCGTCTGATGCGCTGGCGCCACCATCTGACGCTTCAGCTCCGTCAGTTACTACTTCAGTCCCTGATACTACTGAATCGATTTCGTCACCGAGGTCAGAGGTCGCTTGATCGAGGTCCCCACTAAGGTCACCTTCAGCTCTCTATAAGATGAAATACATACATGTATACGTATTTGTATTAATAATCTCATTTACGAGCAAGTATATGCACATAACATACTATACCTCTATCTCTTGCTGTGGCACATCCATAGTGTCATCGTCAATTTGAACTCTGACCTCGCCTGCTGAATTGTCCTCTGACATACTTGTGACCTCCGGCCCGCCAGGATGTATTTCTGTGTTTTCCTCAGCAGCAGCTCGTTCCCTCATTTGTTCTTCGTCTGCCTCCTTACATAAAACATACATAGAGGAATACAGTTGGTCTTCTGCCATGTCAACACGGAGTCGAAAAGTCGAACGCACGTGCATATCTATGATGAACTATGTTACCTTGAATCCTTTTTGAATATCGACTACCGATCGATTCCCGGAGACTGGAGTTGTCGCGATCACCCCCGCATTCATGATTTCCTCCTCCGGAGAGATGACGGCCGAGTAAGGGGGAGGGGCGTTGCTCTGGTATGTCGCTTCCCCACCCTCGGGACCCCTCAGATTAGACTCGGAGGATGATTCGGAGATCGGGGGGCCCGTATTTACAACTTTGTGCCGGGATTTCGGTGACTTTCGCCGATGTTTTCCACTGCGGCCAGGATCCATTGATCCGGTCCTCATTTTTAACTGCAAAAACATTACCGGTACTCATTGAAATGCGTCTCGCACATTCTACAGCGATTAAACCAATGAAGACTAATGCTAGTTAAACCTTAGCAAGGCAGAGTATTGACACAGAATTCATGGTATCACAAGTACATGTATTCAGTAGGTGTATGTATGAGATATTGGGATTTGACATATTGTTTGTTATGAGTGACATAGTTTACCTTTTTCATGGATATCGCCCACTTGGCGTCCTCCTTGAACTGGGGTAACCTTGAGAATAACAACTGAACCATGTCCATTAAAGTGTGTTCCGCTGACTTCCTCAACAATTCTGAAAATATAAAGTATGGGTTTCACGACATGAAAAACGAGTATAACAGATACGTGATAAATGTACACATACATGTACATTAAACAGTTATCAAATAATCTAGTTATACCATTCTAAGTTATAAACAAATGTACTCTCAATTTCATCCACTCTTAGGCAAATCATAAGGAGACTTAATGGTACATGATAAATGACATAGCATGGCATGACTAAATCGCCATGCATTCGAAATAACTTGGAAATCAAGGACCTATCATTTAGGAAAATTACTATCTCTCTTACCACTCAGCCTCATCTCGAAGCAGATTCTAAAGCAGGACTGCATTATTTCACACACAGATTCATTGGATAACATCGCACCAGCTGGAGTTAGAAGCAATGTGCGCAGTACCTGGGAAAATAACGAGATCATTGTTATATTTAAAAGGGCCTAAAAAATCATCTTCTCTATCTTATCTTCCAATAATAGTTATACATTATACATGTGAATGTATATCCAATATGAGCAGTATGACGAGAACAACTTATCTTCTGTAACTTACGTGTAGTATTTTCATCAGTACTACTTCGTCTGAACTGGGATCTGTTCCCACAAATCGAGCGTGAGTGACTGCATCAGCGATATTTTCTATGGCGGCCGCCGCTGTATCACTTGCGGGGTCTAAAATGAGGAACAGCGGAAAATTAGCAAATTCACCAATATTCCAAATGCAACAGTCGACATGAGCTTGTGATCCTAAAATATGGACAGCTGCTGCGGTGCTGTCTGAGATATAGTGCAGAATACGGCAGACAATATGCAGCCTGTGAGGCCACAGAAGAAGTGTGGATACAATCACTGCAACAATAAAAGATTATATCTGGACAATCAATTTCGACCGGTGGGTATTTTTATTTATTTTGCTATTAACGGACTATTGGTAGCATGTTTTCATATTAAGAAGGTGATTGACGATAACAGCTGCCATATGAATCAATACACAAAACAATCAGATATACTTTTGTACCTAATTTGTACAGAGACGTCTTTAAACACAGATGGTACATGCGAATCTGTAGCTGACAGGGTCAATCAGGACTATCAAAGATTACCATGATCATGGACATGGCCAACGAGTACATACATATGGAATACGAGGCACCGAATAAAATCGAAAATGTAAGTTGGCACCTACATGAAGACCGAAAAGAAATATCGTCACACTACATGGGTAATTACAATGCACATACATGTACATCGTACGTGTGCATGTACATGTACATAGCATCACAGTGCCCACCAGTGACGATGAAATAGCCAGCCCGGTGGGCATTGATACTAATGAATTCAGCAGTGCTGTCCATACCCGTATGCAATTTATAATCATCGTGATTCTTTATCTACGAAGATTTGCTTTAATAATCTAAATCAATGTCGAACTCTGTATAAAAAGTGTCATCAATCCTAAAGCATGTGGACGTGGTTAACATTGTATGTACAGACGGTTCTAAAGACCACAGTTGGCTTTATATGTACATGTGTACTCGTGATTTTTCGGCACAAACGCAACTAGTTTAACATGTTCATGAGGGTATCTGACAAATGCACAATACCAATTTCGTATTTACCGCGGTAGAGTTGTTTATATCATTGTTAGCCTTACGGTATTCATATTTAGAGTATGACCGCATATCACATGCAGCATTACAATATACCAGCATACACATTTGTAAGCCCTGTTTATTTCAGATGCTTCTATTATTACGAATACCATATTAAGTAATTGTGCGGTAGAACTTTCGACGACTTTGGAGTTATCTATATCTATTATGATATGAACGAAATAAAATATACCGTCAGTACAATAATGACACATGGTTACCTAAAACACGGTCTTCGGTACAACGTGGGTATCTTATGTCATCCAGGCGCTTTCCTCACGATTGGTTTTTATATCGATGACCAAACATGTTTAATAGGATGACAGGGTACTACTCCTTAAACGCGTATTCGAGACGTAGTTACCGTCACCCGTGTTATGACAATGATCTTTTGCACTCGTTCAAGTCTGCAGTTGTCTACATTTGGAAATCATAGATCGAAATAACGACCATAACAACGACTGCAAAGCGATACAATATGATGTACAGCAATACATCACGCTTGGCAGGCATATTACTGATTTGCTTTCGCGGAGCTTAGGGTGAACATCTCAAGTCGCAATTAGCTATTGAAATTGCATGCTGATAATTCACACCAAAGACAGAATAATATACATGACATGGATATGATAAAACGTTATAGATGTCACACGGAATTGTCTTACCTATGAGTCCATACGATAGAAACTTGTTGATGGAAGTTAAGGCTAGACCAGTGATGGGACCAGTCGTGTCTTCAGAGCGAATCACTTCCAGGAATGGCCCGAGAAATTCATTAGGAGCCAATTCTGTCAAGTCTAAATGTCATGAAAACTGAATATGTTATATTAAGAAATGAATGCGACACGCGACTACAAGATACTTTACAGTTGAACGCCGAAGGAATATTTGAAATCGATTATACTATTAACAAGTTGAATAAATCATTGGCGGACTTTATTAAAGCAGGGTTTTGCGTTGAAGAAGATATTAAGATATTGTATGATATGTATTATAACCGTGTTAATTGTGGTACAGAATTATTTACCTGCTACACTATTTAGGATATCCTTCAATTGTCCAAAACTGTTAATTAATGGGTCTTGTTCCTCCTCCTGTATTAAGGTAAATTGGCAAAGATTATTAAAATCCTTGTACATTTTGTGGGAACAATGTTTACAAAATAATCCTAAGAATCATACAAGAATCATCACATTTAAACTAAGCGGCATGTGCATTTTGTATATTCCTGAGTGATACATTGTTCATAAGCGTAGTCAAGTATAAAATGTGCAAAGTACACATGTACAAATGCATATGGAACTTTGGGCACTTTCTAGGGACTCTTCAATACTGACTAGCATAACTATAACAACTGAATGTCAAGTAATGTAAGAGCACCGATAAGGTTGCAGAAACAGTGATGGTAACTGCATACAATTTCCAAATTTAATTTCGATTCAATTTATGCTTATTCACCTCTTGGCTGTTTAATACATAGCAAGCACAATCAAATTCAATTCAATCGAACGCATCCTATCTGCTTGAGAGAATCATACCTGATGTGAATGGTTTGCCCATCTTGTGTTACGTCTCATGGCAGTCACCACCAGGTTGACCTCCCCCTGGATGATGTACACCCCATTCTCTGGGCGACCCATCCTCTCTCTCTTCTCTTCGATATATCTGGAAGGTCGGTAAATAAACATACAAAATAGAGGACGTTGCGATACATACACAGTGAACATATTTCCGTTTAGTTTAAAACAGGCCACTTCAGTCTAGCCAAATTTTGAAATCAAATAAATTTTTGTTCTATTAATCATATTTCACTTCAGTTGTCATTTACAAGGTAGGGGTAGGGCATATCTTATATCTAACATGCATGCTTCTATCTGTCCATGTAGCTTCTTGTGTATTTCTTGTGTCTCATTCCATTTTATAAACATGCATACTTTTCTATAGATAACAAATGGGTGTAGCCAATCGTGTACAATAGGCCAATATATGTATATTCATGTATATGCTTAAATGATTGTGTTGATCTGCGCACAGGATAACTTTTTTTCGGTAATCAATTTTACCATCTGTCCGTGCTCCATAAATCTTATAGCAGATAACTTGCTCGGTCTGGCATTTTTGGGCTTTGTACAGACTAACTTAGTTTAGTGAGTAATGCGCTTGTGTGTGTATAAACATGCGTTATAACGGTGAACAGACGAGTGAACATGTACATGTATTTCCAGTTTGCACACGTCATGTCTTTTAATGGTCTAATTACAACCACGTATGCCGTTCTCTCTCGCAAACTAAAGCATTGCCACATACGGCATGAGTAAATTCTTCATACGATTGAGAGAATAATTCAACAAAAATATTATAATCGTGGGAACACATCGTCAAAGAAGGGACCTGTCAAATCCAAGTCCGCTGGTAAAATGGCTACCTTATATAGTGATAAAATCCGCGTTTTAAAACCGGTGTGTGGGTAGATCTCTTGTACACTTGACTGTCATACGATGCATTACTATTCCAAGTTGATAGGAATCATTTTCTACATGGCTTTTACAGAAAATATGTTGTATTCCGGTGAGATGTCACTACGCTGCTGGTTTGTAAGTGTTGTTTCACAATGACGTGGTGCGCAGGTGCTGATAAACCTGTGACGTAAACATCCGGTTTTATTCTTCATGTACCACAGGTGACGCCACATAAGTCTAGTAGTATAGTTTTCCCGCCACCGAAACGTCATGACTCTATTACACACATGGCCTCTGCCTGAGACCCCCTTACCCCCTTTTTATTTGGATTTTAAAAAACAAAACAAAATGAATGTACCTGCTGCACACTCTTTCTCAGAACTAAAATAAACCAACCTGCTGCACCCCCCTTCTCAGCTGTCCCAAATTTTCCGGTGCTTACGCCGAGAAAGGGTAAACAAATCCAGGGGGGGGGGGGTGTTGCACTGACCCTGTTTTAAGGGGGGGTTTGTGCCGCCCGCCGATCGGAATTTTGGGTCAATCTGAGCTGATTTAGGTCGAAATTTGGGGACAATCTGAGCGAAATTTGTTTAAAATTTGGGGTCAAAATGAGCTGATTTTGTAGAAATCTTGAAAAAATTGTCGGAAATTAGGGTCAATATGAGTGGTTTGGGTGAAATGTTGGGTCAATGTGAGCGGTTTGGCGAAATTTTGGGTCAATATGAGCTGGGAGGTTGAAATTTGGGGTCAATCTGAGCGGCTGGATCGCGAAAAAGAGGGGGCAATAGGGCGGCACATACCTGTAGTGCAACATATACTGAGTACCCCCCCCCCTCCCCCGGGAAATAAATGGGCCCGTACCATACTTTTGGAGAAAAAAACTGTCCCTGGCAAAAAAATCTAAAAAAAACCTGCTGCTCGCACCCCCTTTTCAAGCAAATAAGAGAAAAAATCTGTGCTAATTTCCCAATGCTATGACAGATCGGAATGCACAAACATTAGGGCAGAGTGCATCTTGTGTCTTTCTCTGAGGTATCTGCAGTACATTGCATTCACATAATCTAATTAGGCTTGTACATTAACTACTATAACGTGAAACCCTGATAATTGGTGCCCATTATTTTGCATGTCTGGTAACTTTTTTAAAAAATAGGGTTAGTAGGGTAGTTCCTAGCTATATTGGTTTTGAGATGGACATTTTGTGTACCCAACAATTTGAGAATTGGGATACCGGCCTTATGATAATGCATGATATACAGCTGCGTTACATTGGCCAAGATGTCCTGCATAATGAATCCTGCAAGTTATTGGCTCATCTCAGCAGACACAGCATCATGTGACCTTCCCCTAGACCTCTGTGCTGCAAACATTAGGAGCCACTGTCAATGGTGTTCTTTCCTAATTTCACCTTTTTTTAATAGTTGTCCTCAGCGACAAATTATGGACAACATATTTTGAAACTTGTAGAATCCAAATTTGACATATGATCTTCTTGTGATCTGGCCAAATGCTCATGAAGTTTGAAAATGTTACATGGCTTAGTCGTTTAGATCCAAAATGGGTCTATTCTTTGTCATA
>JAXGGS010237962.1:0-15437 GCA_035585475.1 Armandia brevis | reverse complement strand
TACTACTTACAACATCCCCGACTATACTACTTAGTCTGACACTTCCACCAGACAAGAACACCACAATATAACACTTGGTGGCAGATGCGGGTCTGAGAAATCAACATGTCAGATACTGAGGAACAGATTGACCAAGATGCGCAAGAGGAGGAAGAGGCTGCCGAAGATGTGATCAATGATCCAGGACCTCAAATTGCAGCTGAGGGTCAAGCAGCTAAATATCCATTTATCTATAATGTTCGTGAGATGGATGAATTGGAACATCAGGGAGACGACCAGCCAGGCACAGCTTTCCAAACTGACACTGAACCAGGTCTGTTTGAGAGACCAATTTATGATTTAACCACACCCAGAAAAAAGGGCCGTGCCCGTCTGCACGATCCTTATTCCTTAAATATGGAAGGCTTGAATATTGAGGGCATGGGCGCCCCGGGCAAAGATCGACCCTGGGATGAGAACTACATGGCCCAGGATTATCCTCCATACCAAAACCGAGGAGGAATATTTACTCATGGACGCCATGGGTTCCTTGGAGATGCTCCTATGCTGAGACAGCGGCACCAGGCTGACTATCCACGGCCAAGGATCCAACTTCACAACCCAAATCAACCATTTAAACCAGAACGGCTTGCTCTACAGGGGATTGACAACCACCAATGGGCATTCCCACTTTGGGAGCAACCTGCTTTTCAGCCTAATGCTGGAGCCAACTGGCAGCAACATCAAGGGGTCGGAAACAATCCACCACCACTGCCAGAACCACAGCCTGGGGATCAACCACCCTTTCAGCCGGGAGGTGGAGGCCTGCCAGCACCACCTGGAGGTGGAAATCCGCCACAACCACCAGCAGGTGCAGGGGGAGGCGGAGGCCCGCCACAACCACCAGCAGGTGCAGGTGGAAATCAACCACAACCTCAACCACCAGGCGGGGGAGGTCCACCACAACCACCAGGCGGGGGAGGCCCACCACAACCACCGGGGGGAGGAGGCCCACCCCAACCACCTGGAGGCGGAGGTCCACCCCAACCACCGGGAGGCGGAGGTCCACCCCAACCACCGGGAGGCGGAGGTCCACCCCAACCACCGGGAGGCGGAGGCCAACCGCAACCCCCACCTCAGCAGGTTAATATTCAACTACAAGGCAATAATATTTTGAAAGGAATTCAGCAGATGACCAGACTCCAACAGCAAGGGCTATATACACTTGGCCAGCAGTTAAGGAGCAATAAGGGCACTGGACTCAACTCATTAGCGCCAAGTCCATTTGGAGGAGGCGCCTATGATAATATCAATGATTGGTTGCAGCGCTTTGAGGAGTTTGCTGCTTTTAATAGCTGGAGCGAGGCAAGGATGTTGCAAGCTCTTCCCCTAATGCTCTCTGAAAAGGTGCGATCTTGGTTTCGGTCTCTACCACCGAGGATCAAGGCAACCTGGCGTCAGGCTCGGTATCACCTGTCACAACAGTACGGTCCTCAACAAAGAACCTTCTGGGAACAATCTGAGCTCATCGACCGGAAGCAACAACCTAATGAATCAGTTGTGGCATACACATCAGACATGGTCAAAAGACTTGACCTGTTGGGTATACAAGAGCCGGAGAGGACCAAAATATATGTGCGTGGTCTGTTGCCTTCAATTATGATATATGTGTGTGAAGGAGATGTGAGAAATTTCCATGATGCTGAGACCAGGGCTATACGGAAGGAATCCCAGGATAAGAAGCTTCACCTTGTACAAATGGGTACAGAAATGGATGCACATATACGTGACCAACAGCTGATAGCTCAAGTTGTCAATTACATGCATAATGGACAACCATCCCAGATGGCTCAACCGGCACAACAACAGCCAGTGTCAGAAAATCCCCAGCAATATACCCAGAGAAGCCAATATGGACAATCAGCTGATCCTTCCAGACCACCCCAGCAGAATTACAGAAGATCCCAGTCAGTTCCCGGTGGCGGAAGCTCCGATCAATCAAGACAGCAACGAAGATGCTGGAGATGCGATAGAGAGGGCCATACTGCTGACACCTGCAGACTGAAAAACTCTGACGTTAAGTGCCATTTTTGTAGCATCAAGGGTCATATTGAGCGTGCATGTAGGAAGAAAAAGGCTGCAAACAAAAATTCTCAGCCACCGCAACATAACAACAATCATTATTTTCAGTAAGGGGATCTCCCAAGCATAAACATCAGCCCCCCCCGGGCAGGATCCCTGATCCTTGTAAATCTGAGGAAAATATGTTTCAGATATTAGACAACTTGAAGTTACCTAATCCTGTTGTGCCTATTTATATTTATGAGGGGGAAATACACACTACAGCTCTTTTAGACTCAGGAGCAACATGTAGTGTAATAAGCAAAACATACCTGGAAAAAGTAGGTCTTTCACACAAGATTGTTGTTCTTGGTGACCATAAGATCAAGGTTGGCAATGGAAATTATGTGCAGGTACTAGGCCAAATAACACTTAAATTTAGAATGGGTTCTATTGAGGCTGAATCAACATTTGCTGTGTTTCAAGATTCAGGTATAGATATCATTCTAGGGGTCGACTTTCTGTACAAATATGGTATTCAATTAAGTTTTCAGAATGCCCGCAATAGCAGGCCATTGCCAACGAAGACAAAAATCTATGTAACACAGCATATAGACCTACCACCTGGGTCGGAGATTTTTACCAAGGCTAAATTGCCAGCTCAATTTGCTAATATGTCCTATTGTATTGGTGATGTAGAAGGAGACAGGCATCTCACTTCTAGAGGCGTTTTGTTTGCAAAAGCTGCCGTTTCAGTACATGACAGGACAATTCCAGTCAGATTATTAAACATTACTGACAAACCACTCCGACTGAGAAAGAAAACATGTGTGGGTATTTTTCATAGGTGGGATGACAGAGTATCCACCACTCCAGGTATATACTGTGACAAGGGTGACACTCAACAGAGCGGTGTCAATCACACTTCAGTTCATCAACATCAATATCAACCCGCAGTTAGATTGGATAATGAGGACCTTTCTCCAGAATGGAAGGACAAATTTCGGACACTTGTCAATGAGTACTCCCATATATTTCCGAAAAATAAAATAGACATAGGATTTACTCACATAACAACTCACAAAATACGCTTGAAGGCTGATGCAAAACCCAAAATAACCCTCCCATATCGCACTCACCCTCACCTTGAATCACTAATTAACCAGCAATTGCAGGCCCTGTTGGACCGTGGTATTGTGGAAAAAGTGGTACACTCTCCATGGGCATCACCCTTGATATGTGTGAGGAAAGTTCCATACCCCAAAGAACCTACAGATGTAAGATTGGTTCTTGATTATCGATATGTGAATGGTTGTATTATGGATGAGGCCCTGCGTGTGCCAATTCTTGATGAGTGTTTGTCATCGATTAGTGATAATACACCAACAATATTCAGTAATTTTGACCTCTCAAATGCATTTTGGCAGGTGGGTTTACAACCAGAGAGTAGACCCATCACAGCATTTATTACAAAGAGATTTGGGACCTTACAATGGACACGTACACCACAGGGTTTAAGTACAAGCCCAAAGGTGTTTCAGTCAGTGTTGGATCACCTTCTGAAGGGTTTAGAAAGCCACTCATTGGCTTACGCTGATGATTTGTGTGTCTGGTCTAAATCATTAGAGGATCATTATGATCATTTGAGAAATATTTTTCAGATAATTTCTGAGGCTGGATTAACTTTGTCACCGACAAAATCGACTGTCGCGGCAAAAGAAATTAAATTTTTGGGCCATATCATTAATAGAAGTGGCATCCGTCCTCTCATGAGCAAAGTTTCAGCCATAAAGGACATGCAGCCTCCCACTTCTAAGAGAGGAGTTAGAAAATTTATAGGGGCTGTCACATTCTATTCAAAATTCATTCAAAATTTGGCAGGAATAGCGAGACCACTTTACAATCTGATTACAAAAGACAGATTTAAATGGAATGATGAGGCACAACAAGCATTTGATTTATTGAAGGAGAAATTAACCACTGCTCCAGTCCTGAAACATGTTGAGAGTGAGAAAAGATTAGTGCTATGCACAGACGCAAGCAAGATGGCTATAGGTGCATGTTTGTCTCAATATGATGACAATGGTGATTTGAGACCAGTTGCATATGCCGCACGAGCTTTGTCAAAATCAGAGAAAAATTATCCAGCAACTAAACTGGAATTGTTGGCAATTGTCTGGGCAATGTTACACTTCAAGTACTACTTGGAGTTTCACAGTTTTGACCTTGTTAGTGACCATCAAGCTCTGAAATATCTTACGACCAGCAAGTCGCTGAAAAATTCTCAATTGGACAGATTCATTTTGGCTATACAACATTTTCGCTTCACATTTCATCATGAAGCCGGTAGACGGTTACCTTTTGTTGATATGCTTTCTCGCTCTCATTATGACTTCACAAGAACACAGGCAGATACAGATTTTGAGAATTTTCCAGACTTTGACGCATGTCCAAAGGTGAAATTGCCAGTAAATTGTAAGGGCATACCTGATCATCATGCATGGCATGCGATTGCAGGTGACATGGAAAAGAAAAAAGATCGAACAACTGATCATAATGTCTGTGCTATATCAAGGTCCATCAGAAACATGATGAAGAAGTCAAATGAGATTGCTTACAAAGTACCCAAACCTCGCCCACAGCAAACAAGAACAAGCTCTAGATTGAGGATAAAGCAAGATGTTTGTTACAAATGTCTAGACAACCCTAATAGATCATCTTGTGATAATCCAATACACAGCAAAGTGCACAATTCACCTGCCCAGCAATCTGGTAATTTAAGATCCAGAAATATGTTAAGCCGCCCTAGAAAAGGGGTCCCATCTAAGATAAAACAATTGCCCGAACAAAGGCAACATACACGGCCAATTCAAGTAAGATTTCAGGAGAATAATCAACCGACTAGTGGCCCATCAATTGACTCGGGCCCGTCCAGTATGGCCACGCAGAATGACAATCCTGTTATACCCTCTGACTCTGTTGACACGGATGTCCAGACTCACAAGTCTCAAACAGACACAATTGTACTCCCTACTAGATCCAAGAATAAGGAGCTGCGACAGAGGAAATTGCTGGAGCTTGCCCAGCAACAAATGGAATCAATAATTCCGTTGGAGGATTTGTCACTACCAATACAAGCTATTGAACTGATTGATGCACAAAAACAGGACCCTTTCTGTCACATGATCATACAGTTTTTGCTGTCCAGAATACTGCCTAAATCTGATGTTCAGGCACGACGCTTGTTACTGCGTGAAAATGATTACATCATGCTCAATAATATACTTTACCATATATGGACGCCTTTAGGAAAATATGATAAAACATCTAAATTCCAGGTTGTAGTGCCGCACAACCTCAGAAAAGCAGTGCTACAAACATATCATGAGACACCTTTGGGAGCACATCGAGGCATAACCAGAACTCTTTCAAACATAAGAGAATCTTTTTATTGGCCGACCATGGGTGATGATATCAGAAAGTTTATTGAGACATGCGAGAAATGTTTCTTGGCAAAGAAGGACTCATATTCACAACACAATCCCATGACACTTTTCAGACCTACCTTTAAATTTCTGGATGAGGTACATATCGACCTCATAGAAAATCTGAAACCAGATACCAAATATGGTCATACACGAATAGTGGTTGTGGTTGACAGGTTCTCCAAATTTGTCATCGCATGGCCTACCAAATCATCTGTGTCAGAACAGTTGGCCAAAGATTTCTATGACAATGTTGTCTGTACTTATGGAGGATTTCCGAATTATGTAATATCGGACAATGCAGGCAATTTGGCAAGTAGGTTGATGATGGCTTTCGGGACTGCTGTCAAACACAGCTGTCCCAGAAGAGCCCGGAGCAATGGAGAGGTGGAGAGAGCCAACAGAACCATAATCCAGCAATTAAGAGCGACAATAGACACGCAGGACCAGTGGGTTGACCTCTTGCATTCTATTGTATTCAGTATGAATAGCTCTGTCCATTCTGGTACTTCCTTTCAGCCGTTTGAACTGGTGTTTGGCTATCCCAGCCGCGTTTTTCCAGATATCATGATTCCACACAGTGAAATCAGGGACTCTGTACCTGCTAATCACCAGGAGGCTCTAGCTACGCTCATTCAGAGACATGAGAAGGCAGCACGAATTATGCAACACCATTATACCAAATATAATGAGCAGATGAAGGCCAGATATGACACCCGATCCAGAAACAATGTCTTTAGGGTGGGAGATATTGTTTATATGTCCAAGCCACCAATGATTAATTCAAAGTCGACAGACACAAAGAAGCTGGCTGCAGTTCGTGGGGGTCCATATCAGGTTACACAGGTTAAGTCTCCACACACAGTCAGGCTCAGGAATCTGAAAACAGGCAAGTACAGCAAGCATTTTATCAACACAGATCGTCTGAAGAAAGGGTTCCTAAGACAGGATCTTACTTTTAGTCCCTTTCACACTCAGGAGCTTGAGAATCTGTCGGAAGGCCAGCTTGCTGACTTGCATATGTTATACCCACCACTTGGGCAGCCTGAGGCGCGGCCTGTGACCTCAGTATAAACAGTCTGGGGTCGAGCTGGCTGGACCAACTTGACAGCAGGTGATTGATGATAGTCACCTGACTCAGGCCACGCAGGTTGTGCAAATAGGTGCGATGCTGCCTGCAGGTGATCCAGCCACATGTGGGATATGCTGGAGTTCAGCTCCCCGCCACTGTTTATCTGATTGGGCCTAATGGCACCTCATTAGCACTGCCCCTCCATTTGCCCCATATGGCACCTATTGCCGGCCCCCATTGCTTGGTCTGCTCCAGCTAATGACCGCCCATTATCATTAGTATGTTTATCTAAACATTTGCTGCCCCCTCCCTGACCGCAGAACTGCCAGGGGGGCTTGGAACATGACACACAGGGTTTGCAATTTGGTTCATGAATTGTGCACGATTTGCATGAACTAATATCTGTTTAACAGTTTTCCTTTACTTCTGTACTAACTGCATCCTCCAGTAGGCGCCTTTACACTTATATTGTACAGTTCACAGACGAACTGTGTCCATGGAAATAAGGTTTTGTATATTTAATACAACTGACACGCCCCTGAGATATGTGCTACATGAACAACCCCCTGAGTTGAGGTTGTTGGTTAGAGGTCACTTGAACTCTTTGTGACCTGCTGCCATCAGCACCCTATGACTGCCAGATGCCGTAGCCATATATGTCAGGTGAGAGGGCGGGTCACTGTCCCTTCATCATGCATAATTCCCTAATTAATGAGCTCATATATTATTTTAACCACACCCTCCCACTCCTTTTATATCTGGCTGAGTGGAATAATGAAGGGTGATGTCACTGGTGACGTTTATATATATGGCAAATAGGGAGGTGCTCCACAGGTATATTCACTGGATTGGATAATTCCTGCACCTCCTGGTAGTGGCAGTCATTAAATCGAGGTGATTGGTCAGGAAACAAGATTCTTATTTTCCAAACCCTCCCATGTTGATGTGTATTGTAGCATGCACATCTTGCACATGACTTTGTCTCTGGGACTCTGTACTCGTGCACACACCCTCTACTCCCCAAGGAGAATCTCAGGCTTCTAAGAAATTTGGATCTTTGTGAGTTTGGACTTCTTCAATTACAGTAAGTCCCTTTATACAGATTGGTTTTTGAACCTATATACACAATTCCTAATTGATTGTGTAATCGTTTACAGTACAGGTTGTTTGACTCTGATTAAACAATTTCTTTTCATTGCCAATCTTTCAGATGGCATCTATTCATGGTCTCACCTACCTTGGTCAGCATATCCCTAAACACCCCTTTCTCACAGCTGGCTTAATCAAGCGCTTAGATAACAGCCCACACCCTGGTATATACCATAGGGATTATGCTGTATGTATACCCAGCGATTTGGTGCTAAAAATGATAGCTTGTAGCTACTGCCATCAAAACAGGGATGAACCAATGCATCCCTGTCCCAAGGGACATCTAATATGTCGCCATTGTAGGGCGGCACATGCTGGAAACTGTGTGCCAGGGTGCTCAGCCATTATTCCTGAGCCCCATAACTTCAGTAGTAACCCCATTGCCAATATACTCAGGCAATTTGTCTTTTATCCCTGCCCTAATCGTGGCAGGGGGTGCACAAAGTTTGCCACCTCTAAGGCCCTCTTGGACAGACATATAAAAAAGTGTCCTAGGTCCCCTATAACGTGCCCAGCATGCTCTATGCCCATCTCAAGGGTTGAGCAATTTGCTGAGCATTGCATGGGTTATCACCCATCTATGCTCATTCAGAATTGTCTCACCAATAAACCCCTTGATGATGTAAGGAGTTTCAAGATAAGGGGGGAATACCCGACCTCACCTTGCACAGGTGTGGTCTTTAAAAGTGACACATTTGTGTGTTTAGTGGTGGTTGTACAAAAGTCACCACTCATAAATTTCTATGCTGGATTTGCTGGCTGGGGGGAGAACAGAGAGTGTGATTATCTGATCAAAATTAACTGTGTAAAGCAGAATGGGTGTCACATTACTCTGTCAGGAAGGCCAAAGCCTCTCAAGGACCTACATTGTCCTTTTCCCACGGCAACTGTTGCCATTGAAAAGAAGGAGATCCTGCCTACAGCTGGGGCCAGAGAATTCGCAATTCACCTCATAAAATCACAAGGTATATTGATTTTTTGATTGGTCTCATTAGTTTTAATCCTGTGTCTAGATAGCCAAGCGCTTGGTGTGCCATATTTATCCCTTTGTAATTCTTTTTGATTGGATTTGAGTTTCTTTGTTAGTTAGATAGGTTTTGGCATGATCTGACACAGTATTCAACTTTTGAACCCTAATTTTCGCTTGTATACTAATATTCCGGGTTCCAGACACTATTAACTTGAGTGTTTACCACATTACCATCACTGGGGGAACCAGGGTCCCGAAACTCCTGTTTAACCATGACTAATAGCCTGCTCCTTGTCTGAGGTCGACTGCACTTGCTGCCACATGCAGCTAATCATCTTATCTTAATTGGATAATTGGTTCCACTAATTGGAGAGGTGGCACCAGTACTGGTGCTCCATATGGATCGTGATCACTACCAGGGTGCTACACCAACACTAATCACATGCCAATTAACACTTGTTAAGATAAAGTGGGCATGTAATTGAGTGATTATCTATTGGTTCCATAGACCACTAATCTTTGGCAATTAACAGACTCCTGTGCACTTCGGGATTCCGCCCCCACTTTATACAACGATTACTCAACAACTAGTGAATCAATTTGATTTCTGTTAATTTTGTTGGATAGCCGACTGTTCCCTCTCACTTCACTATAAGTTTGAATTAAATATTCTGAAGAATAAAAAAATTAGCCGGAGACTTTAAAGCAACCCCTTGCACGGCCGCCACCCGGGAATTGTGTGATGTGTCAGGATTTGACTCCGATATTTTTGGACATATTCAAGTCTACGATTCGACCCCATCCCATGCACGTTTTTGCTTTTATTTGTTATCACAATAAAGCCCATTGTTCCCTCTATGTGCATGTGAAGTATGGATTGTGCTTCATTATAAATATTTATTTCGCATGAAACTTCATAGGGCCACCATGGACCGACGCAAACCACACTCAGAGACCAGATCTGACTGGAATTACTGACATTTGGACACGCTGGATTTTGATTTGTTCTGTTTCATTTAGGTTAAAAATTAGTTTCATTATATTGCCTGTTATCTCATGTACATGTACGCCAATTTTGAGTTACTTATTTATTATATTAAAGATTTCAGCCGAAGCCATGCTGTGCAACCGTTGATGGTGGGGTTTGACTGAAAATGGGTGATTTCGGATGATCAATTTTCTACTTTGCAGCCCTCCCGACATGTTACTTGTCCATTTATTGGTATCTGTTTTAATTTTCATTGTAATCACTGTGTTGCAATATATCTCCCCTACAATTACTGAACATTTGAAGTGATTATTGTTAATAATAAATATTTCAGCCGGAGGCATTGTGTGCTACTGTCCAGGGATGGACAGGTTGGAAAACGGTGTATTTTGGTGGTGATCCCGCCACTATTGTTGATGTTTAGTCGAGAATTTCTTAAATCCTTTTGGCCTGTTTTATGTTAATTACTGTTATTTACTGTCCCTCTATCTGCTTTTTATATATGCCACCTTTGATTGGTGTGATTTGTTTGCTGAGGATTTCAGCCGAAGTGAATGTGAGCCATCTGAAACCCCAATGCCAGATGCATCCTGTAAACATTGCAGCATTTGTTGGACGCGCTGTTTGACAATCCTATCACCTGAATTGATGGGGTTGCATTTAAACGTCGGTTGGACGGTCATCCTAGCCTCACACTGCGTGTGATTGATGGAGGAGGGATGACTCATGTTTACCAGGAGTTGCCACATCATTCACAACCACCGACAGGCGTGGAGTTGCTAATTCTATGCTACCATAAACAAATGCATGGTGTTTTGTAAAGGCTATTGCGAAATCACCAGGGATTGTGAAATGAGTTTCACCTATAGCCTGTCCCGTCGTCAGATGTTGCCAGTTCCTCCTGGAGACCCGACACATTCACACCTCAGTTCCTGGGCTCAGTAATTTTCTACTACCACTTGGTTGTTGGTGAAGCTTAGACTCTACACCTGATCTGCCGGACTTTGCACAGTATCAACCTTTGCATCATTGCTACGGACCAGGTTGTACTACACCTCTATCTACTAACCATGTATTTATTGATCCCCTTAAATTTGTTCCTATCATTTTCGATTTTGGGCAGATCTACAGCAGTAGATTCTTTTGCCGACATAGTGGATAGGACAAATCTTGGAGTTTTGTTTCAGGCAAGTCCAAAAACGTTATATAATACTGAGAGTTTTGCTAGTTTAATTCTGACAGTCAAAATTCCAACTATTCCACATCTACCAGACCCGTTGAATTGGACTTGTCCCGACACAGGGTTGAACAATTCACAATTATTATGTGATCAATTTTATCCTTTGTTCACAACAATGGAGCGTGAATATTTGTACTTAAAGAAAACCCTGGTAGATAGGAACACCACTTTGTCAGAACTTATACCGCAGGATGATCTCAAACCTAGACCAAAACGTTTGATTGGAGTTTTGATAGGTTCTGCTATTGCTGGCCTCGCAGGTGGAGCTCTTGGAGCCTTTACTTCATACAGTGCTAGCTCAAGTGACCTATCTAACCTGAAACGACATGTTAAAGAGATAGAGCGTTATCAGAAGACCACTAGGGACAACTTTGTTCACTTAAATAGGCAGCTGATCAGGCACATAATGCTGTCTAATTCACGCCATGAACTCTCTATAGCTGCAATTTCATCTAATACAATGCAGATTAGAAAAACATGGGATGCATTGTCATCTTTGAGGCACAATGCTGAGGCGATCCAGGCTGAGTTACATGATCAGGAGATCATTTTCAACCAGTTTTCTCATGGTATTTTTGATTTACTAAAGTATGGCTTCATATTTAACAATGAGATCCGCGACTACCTGAGTGCTGTTGATAATTTTATTGATGGAATTGAAGGTCTGTTGCAGAATACACTGTCTGTCAAGTTGTTCCACCCTTCAGCCATGAAGAGTGCTTTGAAACGTTTGCAGAAGAAGCTTCATAAGATTGACCCATACATGGATTTGTCAATTACCAACCCCCATCATTATTACTCAATTCCGGTCAGCAGTTATGTAATAACTAAAGATCACGTGCATATCTACCTGAAGATCCCAGTAACACCTGTTGGGCATTCTTTTAAAGTATATCAGGTAGAAACGTTTCCCCTGGATATTATCAGCAATGGTAGCCATTCAGGGGTGACACAAATAACGGATCTTCCGCCTTATCTCTTAATTACGAGAGATTTGAAATTTTATTCAACCCTGAGCGCTTCACAGTTTGCCCTTTGCCACTCTTCCTCTCACTATTTGTGCCCTTTTCCAATTCCCCTAATTTCAACAGACAACATCAATTGCATGGCTGGAATTTTCTTTGACTACCCACGTAAGGTCAAACAGTTATGTAATGTCAGGTACTTTCCTGAGCGACACCTGGAACATAACATATTTCCCCTAACTAATGGACAGTTGTTTTTGCAGTCCCCTGACAGATTTTACCACCTTTCCTGTTTCAATAAGTCACCTCAGAAGGTTCCCATCCCGGGCTCTGCGGTGGCTGTTGTCCCATGTGGATGTGAAGTGCTTGTGGGTAATTACATTCAGCCAAGGTCATTGCAGAACTGTAATACATCATCTGCAATTAGTGCTCATGTGTACCCAGTTAATTTGTACACTATGATGACTTTTGGTTATGATCCTATTAAATATAATATCACAGCAACACCTAGACATCGGGAGCCAGTAATAATCGACCTGCCAGACATAAAAAGATTCACTGATAAGTCTGCTGAGATTACAGACAGTGACAAGCAGTTGGGCATTGACTTGAGAGCGCTTGAAAAAGACATTGCAAACTCAACATTTTCAGCATATGTTCCACCACCTGATGTGTGGCAATGGAAGCTCCCTAGTCTATTTGGCTCTTCTGTTATGCAATTATCTGTCTTTTCTTTGTTTTCATTGACACATGCCGCGCATGTGGTTGGATTTATATTTTTATACAGAAGATTTAATATGCTTACATCTTTGCTATTACAGATCAGGATGTCTGAGGGCCATCTTTTTATACAACAGCCAGCCCTGTTGGTCCCGGCTACAACATTTCCACCACCTTTAGCGGACATATCAACAGATGTTAAAACACTAGTAATTGTGTTGAGCCTCCTTGCTGCCTTTATATCTATAATTTATGTTATATTTTTGGCTTTTAAGTCAGGTGCCCTGCGTATTCCGACCTGCCACAGACGTTTCAGGAACATTTGTGGCCCAAGACAGGACACAACGAATGTACATTTATATGTGAAACTGTTTACTTCAGCAGAGGATGCTGTGATGCTATATATGGCAGATTTGCCCTATGAGCGTAATCTTTTGCAGTTTACACAGTCACCTAGTCTTCTGAATGTTAGCATCAGGGGCAGCCGCTTGAATTCACAAATCTCACTTGTCTGGTCTGGACCAATGATCCTGTACATACATGCTAAGTCTTTGTCCCTTACTTTGCCAACTGTTATCCCAGTTCCTATGTTTCTATTTGGTATTTCAAGACGCCTGATTAATCTCAAGGACATAAAGGGATTACACAGCATATTACTCATTAAATTTCAAAGTTCAGATGAACTGCTTCAGTTGCCTTTTGATGCCAACACTCCACATAATATGGGCATGGAAGACAAAGGGGATGTCACTACTTCTAACCCGACCTCTTTGTTGCGACCTCAAACACCTGAACCTAGTGCACAGGCAGTCCACGACTCATCTATTGAAAGTCAAATTAGAAACTCACCCCTTTTGAGGGGAAAACAGAAACGTCCTATCAAGGAATCGATCATAATCGCTGAAACTGCATTCACATGCCCCCCATATAACACCGCTCTCGATTCCTCTAACAATACTAACACTGATATTAATTCAAGTGGTACAACCATGTCCCCAGGTACAGATTAACTCATTGCATTTACACGGGAGTGTTCATAGGTAAAACAGTTTTACTACATATACTTTGATTTATATAAGAAATATATGTTGTATGGGATGAAATTGATGATTCATCACCGCTCTTACTTGTCACTTGCTTGTCACATTATCTCTACTGATTTTGCCACATAATTTGAAATGATTTACATGCGGTCTTGTTTGCTACAACAGAGAAAATATACTTGCATTGCCTGAAACTTACTATGCTCATGTGAAACCCTGGTGTTACATGTTAAATGTCTTCGTCCTCTGCACAGCTCATTCTGTATATCCGCAGATGAAGACCGGGATGCTGAGATGACTCAAAACAATTTGGCCACAGTTGCAGGTCAAACAACCCCTTCAGTGTCACACGGTTCACCAACACTGGAGGTACATTTTCCAGGCCCTGCCCACGGTCCTCCGACACAGGCACCACCAACATATAGGCCAAGGTCCCCTCACCACTCTGGTGATGAGGACCATTCCTATGCGACCATGGATGGCACTCCCTCCAATCTAAAGGACCGGCCTCTGGAGCATAACCGTCCACCTACTCCATATCATCCTCCCGCCAAGGATGACACTGCACTCAGCCCTATGTCACCTGTGGGCTCCAAACCATCCACCCCACCACCGATGAGGGACATGGCCCACAATGAGGGAGAGTCTTCACCTTCTCCAGGTCCTAGTACCAACTCTATTAGGAGACGATCTAGGTACCGGTTCAATCGCCGTGGTAAGGCGTTCAACACCCTCAAAGGTTTATTAAGTAATATTAACTAGATATCTGATTTATGCCCATACATGTCTTCATACATGTATTAATTTTGTTAGTATTTTGTATTCTAACTGATTAATTATCCTTATGCTCTGTTTCTATATATCTATCTACATACGGCAGAATATCTGTCATATTTTATCGGATTGATTTATTGTTGTGAAGAAAAAAAACAAAAAAAGTGTGTATATGTCGTTTTGTTTAGATATAGCCTTTATAACATGTACAATGTTCAATCGTCTATAACTAGTTGATTTATGTTAGTGTTAGTTTATATATAGTATTTCATGTTAAAACTTTGAGTGTACTTATCTACAAATGTGTGCAACATTACTATGTTTTTATTATTAATATGTTAGTGGTATTTAGTAATTAATTGACCAATTGTATTTCATACTGTATTGATGTTTGAAGTGTTTATTTATTACTATATTATTGACCTAATTACTTACTGTATTGGTATTTATGTTGTATTTGTATTGATATTTGCTTGCTAATGGTTTTGTGATGCCATTTTATTGTTGTAGCTTTTTATGGTGCTCTTGTATACTCCTTGTACAGGTCTCTTACATTGACTTTAGTACATGTCCCATCGGATGGTGTTCATGGTGACTCAAGTGTACCTGTTGTGTCAATTTTGATTCTGCTATTTTCACAATTCTTGAATATGAATATTGATGATCTATACTGTATTGGCCCACTCAGCGTACTTATTTAGCATGGGGCTTATAACATTTGTTTCTCTTTTGCTTGTGTGCACACATATGTATTTAAAATGTGCATACTATTTCATTCATGTTTCTATTTACTGTAATTAATTAATGGTTGCACACATTTTATTATTGTACCATCTTTTGACCAGGGGAGTGATATCCATCCATTGACAGACTCTCTAATTGTATTAAAGAGTCTTAACGTAATCGGGGGAGAGTGTCCCATAGTGATATCCACTCATTGTTGCGTAGCCAGGTCTTGCTGACCTGCTGCAGGTCATTTACTCCCAGTGAG
>JAXGGS010237851.1:2829-15439 GCA_035585475.1 Armandia brevis | reverse complement strand
GAATTAGAAACATCGCAGCCAATCAAACGGTACCAAGTATTCAGCCCGATAAAATAGGTCAAATAAGTAGGTCAAATCTGACAGATGGAAGCGCGAAATTTGCCTTCACCCGGGATTTTTCACAAAATATCGGAATTACGGCAGATTCCTGATGATAAACTCCATGAAGTATCCGTTAGAGTCATCGGGCGGTTAGTCTAAATTACTTATATTGGGTTGACACCGCCTTAATGTGTCCCAGGAATGTGTCATCAAACTACTAATAGGCCTATACGATGTTAACATACACAAACACGTATTTAATTTGTTTTGTTTTAGTTATTTTGTATAAATAGTCTTACTCTAACTTATGCCGGACAGCATATTTACATATATATATGTTTTATTGACTAACTTTACAAGTTTTGAGTAGATGTTGTGATAAAATGTACATGTTTTGTGATAGTTTTGTAAATAAAGAAATGATTAATTATCTAAACTTATTTTAGATTTGTTACATACAGATATACTCTGAGTACATTGATCTTATACTTGGTATTATATGCTGACTTTTGTGAGATTGCCCCTCGAAGAATAACGCACGTTTTGACTCATAATTCCTTGAAATGTGTGACATATTGTGAGCCCGTATTATAGATTGAATTATCAGAAAATAGTTTGTTAAATTTCACTTTTGTTTGCAGGCTGAAAGAGAGAAACCCGGCACAATGTCGGGCGTTTGTCTACGAAGACAGAAAACAAGATTGCCTGGAAGTGGACACAGCTCTCATCGAACCCTTCCACGCCACCACAGGATCGGTGGTTCAGTTTATAGGAGAGATGGAAGTCATGTCCCAGGCGCGAACGTTACGTGCACGTGTAGTTAGGATGCTCGATGGTGTGGATCTAGCTGTTTATCACAGAGCGATGGAAGCTCAGAGGAGATATTTGGAATCCAGAGTGGAAGATGAAGATTCAGCGGCTGATGCCAACGCGGATTCAGCCATAGAAGATGAGGACGATTTCTATTCCATCAATTAACTGATTCGGTTCTACAGTAGATGGACGATATAACGCGGGTCGCGGAGGACAAGCCTAGAAATCGTGTTGAAGATATTGATTACCGTGTATAACTATGAGAAAAATAATTTGGGAGACATGAAAGACCCGCGTTATAGCGAAAAAAAACTTCATGAAGCCGCGTTATAACGAGCATATAGTGTGAAAGTTATTCTAATCCCTCCCACGGAACTATTCATTTTTATAAATTTATATCCGGATGATAAACAAGTGGTTGTATATTTTAAGTTTATTCCACATCATGTACATCGAAAACATAATATAATTTAAGTCACAATAGCAACCCTTTGTTTTAGGGTGGATTTCATATATATTTATATATAAATATACAATGTACGAATCATTATTCAAGATGTGAATAAAATATAGCATTCAATATATCATGCAAATGTTTAATCCAATATTTATAATTGTATCTTTTCTTTATATTATATTCTCGTCCACATAGTTTGTAGTAAAATGTTGATCTAATTTTTAAACTATGATCAAAGAAGCGTCCAGCCCGAAGCGTTCTCGTCAAGAAGTTCAATTTTAATCATGCGTGCATATTCAATATTTGCAAGTTTGTATTAAGTACAAATACAAAAATACATATAATATTTAGCCGGCCTAGCTGTCTAGTAGCAGAGTTTTTAATGCCATATCTCATATGCTATGTTCGCCCATATCGCTATTGACATGAATAACTTCAAAGTTAATATAGATGAGTGGATATATACTGTATTATAAATGCACTCGTACGTAGATATGATAATACTAGCTCTGCTATGTGTGTGGTACAACATTTAGTAACTGGAATAATGTAAATCCCATGAGCTGCATGTACTCCGTACTTCAGCCGAAGCATACAGTATTCGTCATAAACATAAAATGATTGATATATATTATGATAAAAATAAAGAGATCCAAATGAATATTTAGTGGACGAATATTCCACGTTAAGGACATTCTAGTTGCACGCGTGAGGCGATTTTAAAAATCTCACTTTAAATCGCAAAACGACAGCACTCAACGGATTCTAATCACATTTAACTTGTCCAAAATACAAGAATTGTTACAGAGCAACATTCTGAAAAGTTCATAATAAACATAAGAACATCGTATACACGATTAAGACATAATAAATATACAACAACAATACACATTCGTATGTATTTTAAAACAGCTATATATATATATATATGATATATATAATTCAACATTAGCTAGTTAACATTGACGAGTCTATGTTATTAAAACGCAAGATGTGAAAATCTTACACATGCTATTTATCATAAGATAGATACAAATATATTTCAAATGCACAACCGATTTAATCAGATTCACCGATTCCTTCGTTTACAGAAATTTTAAATTCAAGCACAAAAGGTAGACATTAGATTGTCATTACAACTACAACTGACCAATAATTGAAACTCAAAATATTCTTTAATAGCGATGTTTTCTACAAACCCAAATATGAATATTCAAAGTGCACATTAGAGAGTAAACTAGATTAAAAAGGTATCAAACATATTTAAAGTTTATACTTTTGCCTCAAAAAGCATGCGCTTCAAAACAAACAACGAAACCATTTTCAAAGATCCCGTTCATTTTCCAATAAATATTAAGTGCACATACGCATATACATTATGTACATCACTATACAAAACAATACAAAAAATACATCACTGTATACAAATGATTGAATATGATAATCATTTTCAAAGTGAAGAATTATTTGGGCAGCTGCCTTCCTTGAAGAATGTGTACAATCTGAAATAAAGAAAACCTTTGGTTAACAACAACTGTAGGTGTACAAATAAAAATATAATTAATGATAACAATCATAAGAGTAGATATTTATAAACCATACGTTTGATTAATTTAACAAAGATTTTAGGCTATAACAGCAATGAAGAGACAGACGTTAACATATAATAATATAAGATATACTGCTTACGTTAACATATAATAATATAAGATATACTACTTACGTTGGGATTTTTTGTCATCTGCCTGGGGGTCTGTGCAGCCTGATTTTTCATGGTGGGATCGGCGCCTCCAGCTATTAAAGATCTCACCATCATAACCTGGGGAGGAAAACAAAACAATACTTTATTATAATCAAATCATCTCTTACATGTAGTTCTGTGCTCGTGAAAAAAATGATTCAATGTTTTACGTCGCCCTGTTCAGATTACAAGATACATTGCAATCCAGGACAGAAATTAGTTTATTGTCATCATTTATTTTATTGTTAGACATTTGCACAGTAGATGATCTATATAATAAGGGTGTATGGTGTCTATCGATTTGATTTTTCTATTGTTCTCTGTATCGCGCGTTAAAGGTCGTTTATATAGTTACATGATGATCAATATAACGCGGTGTTTGAGACTTGTCGCCCGCTACCCGCGTTAGATCGATCACCCACTGTAGTTGTAAATGTTATGTGTATTAACATTTAGACACTAAACCTGCCGACCGAAATGCCCATCGACAACAAGTCTGAATGTACAATTGAACACCTCTTTTCTTATCTTATTCTTTATTTCATTCTGTATCATTGTCTACTAACGTATTTATATATCATATAACTGGCCGGAGGCCAATACGTTTAACAAATAAAAAAAATTTAAAAAAAATTAGATAAAATTATTCTGACCTGTGCCTCCTCTGAGATGCCGGTGAGTCCCACTGCGTAGTGTAAACTCGTGTTGCCGTCGAATGTTTTATCGTTGAGTAGTGTGGGTAGTAGTGCAGGCCCGGCCAGCTGCATCAGTCTCTCCAGCAGCATCGGGTCACGTTTCTCTATGGCGTAATGCACGGGCGTCTTTCCCGACTTCATGTCCTGGAGGAGAGAAGAGTTACAACACTTTAATAACTCGCGCATCTAATAAGTGGTACACATGTACAGCAGATAATATCCAAGTCTGTTGCAAATATCCTGATTTCATTTTAAATATTATACTATCTAGATTTGATAACATGTATAAGATTAATTTAATGAAGCTGAAGAATGGTCGATAATTCAAATCATCCATGAAAATAATGAGGACCTTCTGTTTTGTGCATATACATGGAAATTTAAATATGAAAATATATTTAATCGATTGGATTGATATGATTGCACGAAGATTAGACTTATATAGACTATGATTACATGTACATGTATATTATACTACTCACCCCTTGTGACAGGTTGCTGTTGTATCTGTACATGTATATTATACTACTCACCCCTTGTGACAGGTTGCTGTTGTATCTGTACATGTATATTATACTACTCACCCCTTGTGACAGGTTGCTGTTGTATCGGACGAGCAGCTCGAGTATCGCACACGAGTTGACCGACTCGGTGACGTTAGGTACACGTGTACCGTGACTGCCGATCGCCAGGTGGAGCGCGGTCTGCCCCTCCGAGTTGGCGCGGTTCACGTCGATGGTGGGACAGCGGAGCAGCGCCTCGAGGGTTCGCGCCCACTGCCCGCCTTTACACGCGGCCACGTGGACGGGACAGCGCCTCTGGCGGGCGCCGCGGCCATTAAACTGGGCCTCGATGTTCACGTCTGCGTGGTTCTGCACGAGTTTCTCCACGATCTCCGCCTGGTTTAACACAGTGGCCAGGTACACGGGCGTCTGAAATACAAGAGAGAAAAAACAAGTTATTATGTGCAGATAGGAGAGACAAAACATTTAAGCAGATCAGCCAAATAGAGGAACAAGTATAAATTAATAAATTAATGAATTAATTAATTAATTAAACATTTGATATCAAGGTTTGAGATAATAATAATAATAATATTAATTAATATTGATGATAATTTCTATTCTCCATCAACATTGTGTACAAAGAAACGTAAATGTTGGAGTGAAACTTTCATTTCATGCATACATTATATGTTACGTGGCATGTATTCTACATTCAGATGATGATTGCTTAAATCGGTACAAACGTAGGACGGAAGCTCCTGAGAATCTAGTAAATATAATTTAATATTTAAATAGAATTAAAGGCACATGCCTGATTTAGCGAGCTGTTCACCCAGTTTAATGTCGACTGTAATCCCTCTCTCACCAGCCTGTTGATTAAAGCCTCCGCTTTGAAAAACTCCTCTTTCACAATAAATAGATGCAATAACCTGGAAGTAAGATCATCGTATTATTACCTGAGACTCAATATCATTTAAAATATATTTACTAAAATGTTGTTTTTTCAATAAAATACACATCATGCTGTACTATTCCCTTTCCGTTAACATTAGAGCAGAAAGCGTACTACTTATCAACATAAAATTTACTACTTACCAACATAAAATTTACTACTTACCAACATAATATTTACTACTAATCAACATAATATTTTCTACTTATCAACATAATATTTACTACTTACAACATCATATTTACTACTTATCAACATAACAGAATACTACTTACGAGTCACCGTCTGCCGGATCGCGCCATCGGAGTTGTTCCTTGGACATTTTCGCCACAAAGCAGCCTGCCTTGGCGGCCATCTGTGTGTTCCGCGGGACTGGAGGGACCATTCCGTGCGTGGGGACACGACCACAACCCGCCGCTACTGCTCGGACCTGCGACATGCTCCCTCCTGAAACCACACAAACACAGCACATTCAACACACGCTTCGAAATATAAATCATGCTTATCAATTTAAAACTGAACAGGAAAAACTTTTTAATCAAATTCTCTCATTTTGTAATAATATATTAATTAATGCAGTACCCCAAAAAGATAGCAAAAGCATTGAAATAACTTTTGAATTCCGACATCGCAACTGATTAACATTCATGTACGATTTTTGTAATTTACAGTTTGTAGACTACCACACGGATGTCTTACCGTTAGCTGGATGATTTAGTTTGGCACGGCAGCCCCTGCCTCCTGGCTTTCTCTCGGCGGGAGGTGCGGATTTAGGGTCGGTCACCTGGGGTCGGGGGAGAATCGGTCTAAGTCTCCTCGCCTGCTTCTGGAGCTGGGGGGCGGGAACCACGATTATAGTGGTGACAGGGTTCTGGGTAACTCCGCCCATCATGGTGGTGACGGGGTTCTGTGTAACTCCGCCCATCTGTGGAACTCCGCCCATCATTGTGGTCAAGGGGTTCTGGGTAACTCCGCCCATCTGTGTAACTCCGCCCATCATTGTGGTCACGGGGTTCTGGGTAACTCCGCCCATCTGTGGAACTCCGCCCATCATTGTGGTCAAGGGGTTCTGGGTAACTCCGCCCATCTGTGGAACTCCGCCCATCATTGTGGTCACGGGGTTCTGGGTAACTCCGCCCATCATTGTGGTCACGTGATTGGAGTTAACTCCGCCCACCATGGTGGTGACAGGAGCTGGGTGTGGCATCCCCACGATTGGCTGGTTGCCGGCTGTGGTCACGATGATCGGTCTCATCATCGCCTGCGGTGCAGAAATCCCCTGATTCGTACTACTGATGGTGATAGGTGCACTACTCTGCATACCGTGGCGCATACTACTCATGCTGGTAATAGGTGCACTACTAGGGGTGGCCTGGTTCGCCATGCTGTGGGCTGGCGCAGCAGTGACGGGTATCTTTACTACTGGTCCAGAGCTGCTAACAGGGGGCAGCACCCGTCCCACAGGCTCGGGCTGTACTACTGGTGCCGGGCCGAAGGTGCTGTCAGTAGTATTCACCCCTGGTTGGACGCCTGGTGGCACCGCAGTCTGAGTGTGCATCTTGTTGATCATCTCGATCTGGGTGTTGGTGTCCACGTCCCTCTGTATGATCGCCATCAGCTCGGGGTGCTGGTCGAGGATGTCCGACAGGGAGCTCGTGTCGGACGGGTCGGGGCTGACCGGGTTGTGAGCGCTCTCCGGGCGGGCCGGGGAGTCGGCGGGGGCCTGGCCGGGGGAGGGCGCGGAGCCCGGGTAACAGAGAGGGGAGCCCACCGAGCCCCCGTGAGGGGACGCAGGGGAGAAGTGGCCTCCCGGTGAGGGCTGCTGCTGCTGCTGGGGAGACCCCACCTGACTCGCGGGAGAAATCACCGGTTGCCCTGGAGAATGGGCTTGGTGGTATGGTGACGCCATCGGTTGCCCTGGTGACGTAATTGGTTGCCCTGGAGAATGTGCTTGTTTGTATGGTGATGGCACTGGTTGCCCTGGTGACGCAATTGGTTGCCCTGGAGAATGGGCTTGGTTGTATGGTGATGCCATCGGTTGCCCTGGTGACGAAATTGGTTGCCCTGGAGAATGTGCTTGGTTGTATGGTGATGCCACTGGTTGCCCTGGTGAGGCAATTGGTTGCCCTGGAGAATGGGCTTGGTTGTATGGTGATGCCACTGGTTGCCCTGGTGACGCAATTGGTTGCCCTGGAGAATGGGCTTGGTTGTATGGTGACATCATCGGTTGATCTTGAGATTGTGCCTGGTTGTAAGATGAAATCATTGGTTGTCCTAGTGACATAGCCGGTTGTCCTGGTGACTGCTGATTACCATACGCACTCATCTGTTGTTGTGGGGACATTGGCTGTTGCCTAGGTGACTGATTCGGGGACTGTCCTGGAGATCTCCCATGGTTACCGGTTGTCATGGTGTTGTAGCCCGGCTGGTTTGGGAAGAACACCTGGTTATGGTTGTTGCTAGGGTGTGACATCTGGTTGCTAGGCGACATGCCTACTTGTTGGCCGGGAGATGGTATCGGGGAGGCTGTGGAGAGGGAGGAGCTGGTGCTGGTGCGGTGGGTGAGTCTGCAGCCGGCTGCTGTCTGCTGGGGGTGGTACCCCTGTTGTCCTGGGTATACAGAGCTGGGCACGGCCTGTTGTCCTGGGTATACAGAGCTGGGCACTGTCTGCTGCCCTGGGATGACTGAGCTGGGCACGGCCTGGTATCCCGGGTAAGGCACGGAGGTCTGAGGGTAACCGCCGCCGGTGTGCTGTATCTGAGGAGCAGATGCTGCTCCGGGCATCATCTGGGGAGGCAGGGACGCTGCGTGTGTCATCCCCGGCATCAGCTGCTGGTGCTGAGCGTAGCCCTGGTTACCGTGCAGCAGCTGCTGCTGTGTGGGCTGCACGTGGCCGGTGTTGGGCGGGGGCAGGGAGCTGATGAGCGGGTACCCTCCCTCCTGCTCCTGCCCGCCTGTGTACTCCCCCATGCTGCTGTACGGGGAATCTATCGCCGGCAGTCCCGCCAGCAGATTCCTGAACTCGCCGCTGTCGAAGCTCTCCATCTGCTGCTTCTCGAGCACGCTGCCGCCGGTCAGGTGACTCACGGAGGAGAACGCCTGCTGTGTGCCGCCGGGTGCCGCCACCTGGAGGCTGGTGCTGCACGACGTGTCGTCATGCTCCTGCGGGATGCGCCCCGACCCGCCCCCTGGCGGTCGGAACTTGATCGCCTGCTGCTCCTCGTCCTCGCGCTCGCAGCGCTTGCCCTGCTGCACCGGGCAGTCCGCCAGCCCCGGCCACACCAGCTTCTCCCGCCCGCCCATCCCCAGGTTACCACCGTGGTTACCATAGTTACCCACAGCGCCGTAGGAGGCGGGCTCGCCGTACATGGGACCCTGGGACACGAGGCGCGGGCGCTGCTGTGTGGATTCTGCGCATGCGCCGGGTTTACAGCAGCATTCGTCATCTTCACCCGGCTCGTCATCCTTGACGTCATCGTCTCCCTCAGTAACCGCCTTGGTTACCGCCTTGGTTACCGCCTTGGTTACCGCCTTAGTTACCTTGGCATCGTCAGCGTCTTCCTTCCCCTCGGAGTGCTCGACTTCTGTTTTCTTCACATGGCGCTTGATCGAACCGATCTAATGTACGGAAAAGGTGAGCGTTGGAGTTATCAATATTTCATGTATGTCGATTTTTACGAAAGCTTCATATTATTTTCATCTTTTCTTTACCGGTGCAAATAATATATAATTAGAACATTGCTTTCAAATAGCGAAAACAATATCATAATTATTTTTATCAAACCATAATTATAATTATTTATATTAAGCCATTATCATTATTATTCATATCAAACCATCATTATAATTATTTTTATCTAACCATAATTATAATTATTTTTATCAAACCATAATTATAATTATTTATATAAAACCATTATCAATATTATTCAATCAAACCATCTTTATAATTAAATTCCTACCTTTAAGTTCTCCAGTTTGATGGTGACCGTCTCAGTTTGCAGATCCCCTGGTTTAGAGAAATCCTGCTCGGGTTTATCGTGTAGGCTGAGTGGTTTAATCAGCTCAGCGAGATCAGCGGGATTCAGATTATCCGGATTATCTGAGCTGATGTCCGAGTCTGAGCCGCTCTCCTGGCCACTGTCCTCCGCGCTCTCCTCCGGTACCCTCCTGACGTCATCATCCGCCCTTCTGACGTCATCATTGTGGCTTATATCACCGCCAGCAGTAGCAGCATCGTCTCCCTCGCTGTCAGGCTCCTCTGAGTCGGGAGAGCTGTCTTTGCGCTCGCGGGGAATTTTCTCTCCCGCCACGTTCTCATCGTTGTCTTTACACTGAATAATTACATCCGCGTCGCCGTCTTTCAGTTTGGTCTCGTCTGATTTACCCATCTTTGTCACGTTCTCGGCAGTCGCATCTGAAACACGGAGAGGAATATTGTTATATAATAACCACAGGATTGTAAGAGGCACACAGCGGGTAGTTTCACTGAAGGAACCGGACAATCGTGACGGTTTCTAACAGGATGTTCCTCTCCGCCATCGTATGTATACACTGAAATATATAATGATCGATGCGCCGAACAAAGAGCTGAACTTATGCAGAATAACGGTAAGAGTGGAACTTTGTTGTTTGATAAAAAGTGAATCGTCGATTTTCTTAAAGAATGACATGTGTGATCAAGATGCCCAATCCGTGTGATAACATTAATTATCTGTTTAATTTTTTTAATTAACGAAAAATAAATAAATTATAAATTACGAATTTGTGAAATTTGTAAAATTTGCTCAATTTGCTTAATTTTCTAAACCGATGTTATGCGTTTCATTGATAGACACGGAAGCTACGTTGACAAAAAGTACATTTATATGTATTTGTACTGTGAAGATGGCTGAAATGACGGCAACGTTAAGGGGCACGCATATCTAATATTAGCATGGCCTTAAAATGCATCAAGGCATGAAGTCAAACACACTAGGACATAAAACAAAAAACTGAGACTGAAAACTCAGAATAAAAAGACGGCTACAGAATAAATCACATGATAGTTCCGCAACCAATTTGAACATTGTCATATCACCCTCGAGAAACATACAATATTAGGTCATATATACGCCATCGTATGTATGTACACTGAAATATATAATGACGAACAAAGAGCTGAAGATTATCGATATTGATATCCTATTACAGTGCAAGTAAAGTGAAACATGTGTGTACATGTATTATAGAGGTCGTGATACGCACGTAGTTTGTTGTCACCGTTTAGACGCAGGGAGAGTGTTACCGTGCTGGGACAATTCGTCAGCTCCAACTTTATCCCAAACATGATAGTCGTGAATCAATCGCACCGATAGTCCACGTCAAACATATCCAGCACTTGTATGAGGGAAACTATGATATCATATTTAATATACAGAGTGTACGTGGGGAGAAGTGCACACAGTTCTGCCTTGTGTAAAAACCTCCACGCGGAGAAAGACACGGTGCACCCTCGATAGTTTACCTCACAAGTCGAGTGTTTTAAATCCTCAGGGGGAGGCCTGGAAAATCGCCGGGTCATGAATACGATGCGTTTTTCACGATACGTTTTTTCAGTGCTGGATTGTCTATCGATATATACATCAAACTATGTTTTAGACACTTCACATTCAATGACACCTTATTTGTTTAATCATTAGGTGAATATGAAAGTCACACGATGTTCAAGAGGTAATTAAAAAATCTACTCAACATTTGAGTTCCTAGATCAGGCCATGTTTACTTGAAATCTGAAGAACCCGTACATGTAAGCGTAGTTTTTGCAGCTTTAAGTGTAGAAATGAAGTGAAATCTTTAAACACGAGATAAATTGCATTAATGTCTTATACAAAACAATCACCATAAGTCCAAAGATACTCTCCACAAAAAGCAAAAGGAAACTACGAAGATTTGCTATAGGTGAACCCTTGAGTAAAACATTTGCCCAGTGTATAATCGTTCCCCCGCTCGTGTTAAATTACCCAGGTTGACGTGAATTGAACTCCACTGAACCGTGAACCACACGACCGCGATCCACCATAAAACGTCACAGGGAATTCCACTGCTATATTTACGACTTAAAAATGGAATAATAAACCACACCCTGCAGGGAGCAAGATCGTTTACTAATTTCATAAACAATTCTAACCGTGACCGCGTAACGCGTTATGACGTCTCTTTACGTCATTCGTCAAACTACGACGACAATATCGTGGTTAAATTTACCTAAGGCAGAATAGCTGGCATTTAAACCGTGTGAAAGTAATTGTAGGACATATTTTTTTAGTGGAAGAGCAAACATTCCCTTTGATAGCGACATGCGCATCTAGGTATTTTATGCGATGAAGAAATCCAGAGAGAGAGAAGGCGGCAGATCGACCCGAGAAGGAGGAAGGGTTCGGTGCATGCAAAAATTGCGCCACACCGTCATTGAAGAGTTAACAATTTATAATTAATCATGTCCCGATAACTGCCAAATGTTTTCACATAGATCGAACTGGACGACCTCGAATTACAATTAATGCCATGAGCCCTAGACGTGAGCTATATTTATAGTCATTAGACGATAAATGTGCGAACGATGGCACTTAAATTTCGTGAATGTATTTAACATACGAGAAAATACCAATTAATTAGGAAATGTATTACTTCGTGGTAAACAATTCCATCTCACCCCCGTAGTTATCATATACTAATCACAATAAATGTGTAAAACACACTACTATTCAACCGAAAATACAGCGTTAATTCATGAGATGTTTGCTAGGATTATTTTTACTGCAGGGTAAACAGTTCTATCACGCCCCTTTCTTTACCTACTAATCATATTGACAAGCTGACAACGGTTAGAAAAACCAGATCAGTGGGCGGCACAGCTGTCCCACGTTATAAAAAAACTGTTTGATAGCTGGCCCACGATATATCGAAAACCGATTTCTAACTGACGCGTTATAAAGAAAACTGTTTATAGTTGGCCCGCGTTATACAGAAAACTGTTTAATAACTGACCCGCGTAATATAGAAAACTGTTTAATAACTGACCCGCTTTATATAGAAAACTGTTTATAGTTGGCCCGTGGTGTACAGAAAAATGCTTTATAACTGACACGCGTTATACAGAAAACTGTTTAATAACTGACCCGCGTAATATAGAAAACTGTTTATAACTGACCCACTTTATATAGAAAACTGTTTATAGTTGGCCCGTGGTGTACAGAAAAATGCTTTATAACTGACACGCGTAATATAGAATTTTTTTTATAGTTGGCCCGCGTTATACAGAAAACTGTTTATAGTTGGCCCGCGTTATATAGAAAACTGTTTATAGTTGGCCCGTGGTGTACAGAAAAATGCTTTATAACTGACACGCGTTATACAGAAAA